>JANAVB010033014.1:669303-817832 GCA_029216955.1 Iris pallida | reverse complement strand
TTGTGGGCCTATTACCCTTTGGCATACCCTGGTTTAGGATACGGATAATAGGATGAAGGGGAACTGGCATACTTGCTCAGAGGAACGAGGACATGGCAAGTAGGAAAGTTTTTCGAACGTAGAGTCTTCCTGTTCAGAGGTAATGAGTACATGACAGGAGCGAACTCGACGGAGGGTATTGGTGGTCAACAGAGGACATTTGTGGTCAACAGAGGACATTTGTGGTCAACAGAGGACGTTTGTGGTCAACAGAGGACATTTGTGAACCCATTACCCTTGGCGTACTCCGGTTGTGGGTACAGGTAATAGGTCGAAAGGGGATCATCATACTTACTCGGAGGTAATGAGGACATGGCAAGTATGAAGGTTTCTTCGATGGAGCCTTCCCATTCAGAGGTAATGAGGACATGACAGGAGTGGGCTCAATGAAGGGGGGTACGTAGAATAACTCAGAGGTAATGAGGACATGGAAATTCTATGTAGGGGGGATTTATTTTTGGCAGAAGTGGAACGACTCAGAGGTAATGAGGACATGACCGTTTTAGAAATTTGTGGATCGATTACCCTTTTTGTGCACTGGGAGTGCAGGTATTAGATCATGAGGGAGGATCTCTTGTAGGAAGAAGGTTCAGCGGTATGATCATACATAACTTTCTACCTGAAAGAGTGACCAGGATGTGAGTTCAGAGGCACCGTCGGGTACATGACTCGAGAATCTGAAAAACTATGAGGGTGAGTTCAGTGGTATCAGCGGATACATGACTCGAAGATCTGGAAAATTATGGGGTGAGTTCATCGGTACTAGCGGGTACATGACTCGACAATCCATGAATGTTGGAATCAAAGTGTAAGTTCAGAGGTACCAGCAGGTACATGACTTGGAAATTTGGGATATCTTTATGGAAGAAGGGTATGAGTTCAGCGGTACACGCGGGTATATGACTCAAAAATCTGTGAATGTTGGAATCAAAGTGTAAGTTCAGAGGTACTAGCAGGTACATGACTTGGGAATTTAGGATATGAGTTCAGCGGTACAAGAGGGTACGTGACTCAATAAGTTAGAAAATTAGGGGGTTGAGTTCAGAGGTACCAGCGGGCACATAACTCGAAACTCTGGAAAATGTTGTTTAAACATAGTATTTCTTCAGGAACTTGCCGTTGACGGGCAACATGAGCAAGTCTCCGTTCTGCTTGGCGAGGCGGTAAGCACCATTGGAGAACACGGCCTCGATGATAAATAGGCCTTCCCATTTTGGCTGGAACTTGCCGGTGGTCTTGTGAGTCATGACCATTGGCCTCCTGACTGCCAAAACAAGGTCGCCCACTTGGAATGTTCTGACTTTGACCTTTTTGTTGAAGGCTCCTGAGATGCGTGCTTGGTATAATTCGATCCTTTGCTGAGCTAGGAGGCATTTTTCATCTAAGGCCTCTAACTCTTGTAGTCGACGTCGGTAGTTATCATCCGTTGTCAATTGATAAGTGAGGGCGACTCGGAGTGAGGGAATCTGAGTTTCTAATGGGAGAACTGCCTCACTCCCGTACACCAGAGGGAATGGTGTATTCCCGGTGGCTGTTCGAACCGTGGTGCGATAAGCCCATAAGCACTCGCCGAGCTTCTCGTTCCAGTCGCGTTTGTTGGAGGAGATAAATTCTTGAGGAGTTTGATGATTGTTTGTTGAATGCCTCTGCTAACCCGTTTGCTGCCGGGTTGTATGGTACCGAAGCGACATTCTGAATGCGGTGTTTGTCGCAGAATCGGTAGAATGCGTGGCTTATAAACTGCGGACCATTATTATGGATGATCCTTCGGGGCAGTCCAAAGCGGTAGATGACGTGGTGCTTCAGGAAGCTGATTACGTTCGAAGTCTTGACTTCGGCGAGTGGGACAGCTTCTGCCCACTTTGAGAAGTAATCAGTGATCGCAAGTATGAAGCGATGTCCTCGGGAGAAAGGTGGGGTGATTGGACCAATGATATCTATTCCCCATGCTTCGAATGGCCAGGACGCTACTGTCGGATATAGAAATTCGGATGGTTGGTGAATGAAGTCTGCATGGACTTGGCAGGCCTTGCATTTTCGGGCATAATCTATTGCATCAGCCACCATCGTGGGCCAGTAGTAGCCCATCCGGCGAAGGCGGTCTTGCAGCTTAGGGCCAGGCTGATGGGCCCCGTAGACACCGTCATGAGCCTCTCGTATGGCTTCTTTGGCTTCTGCGTTCGACAAGCACCGAAGTAGTAATCCGTCGTAGGAGCGGCGATACAGCATTTTCGTCTCTGTATCGTAGAAGAATCTGAGAGAACGCCGTCTGATAGAGGTAGCCTCCTTCGGGTTCTCGGGCAGGATGTCGTAGACCACGAAGTCTATGAATGGTTGTCTCCAGTCTGGCGCTTCGTCGATCATCTGAGCAGAATAACTCGCCATGGCTTGAACGTTGTTCTTGGGGCAGACCAGCTCATGGCCGATTACATCGACCGAATGATGAGAGTGGTTTGGCACTGCTAGGGAAGCAGCCAGGCCTGCTAGGGCATCAGCTTCGATATTTTAGAGTCTGGGGACGTGTTCGATGAAGAATCCCTCGAATGATGAGATAATGTTGATCGTTATTTGGTGGTAGGGGATTATGTCTTCATGGCAGACTTCGTACGTCCCCCGAATCTGGTTGACGATTAATTACGAATCGCCGTATGCTTCAAGGTATTCTACACCCAGTTCTCTTGCGAGTTGGAGGCCAAAGACCAAAGCGTTGTACTCGGCCACATTGTTAGAGCAGGGTTCCGTAAGAGAGTAGGCGCGATTGATCACTAGCCCGGTAGGAGAGACCAATACTACTCCGACTCCGACGATGATGTTTCCATTGGGTCCGGTTCTTGAAGCGCCATCGAAGAACATCCGCCATATGTTATCGTGGGTGGTTGTATTTGAATCGGCGACCTCATCTGGGATTTCTTCGTATATTCTGGATGATTCCGATCCTGGATGGGCCGCCAAAAAGTCTGCCAGGGCTTGACCTTTGACAGCCTTCTGCGGGACGAAGATCATATGATAGGGGGACAGCAATATCGCCCATGTAGCGAGGCGGGAGCTGAATGCCCCTAGTTTGGTCATGAGGACCCTGAGAGAGTTGATTCGTGAGATAACATGTATGGTTTGCCCTGTGACATAGTGCCGCGTCTTTTGAATGGCGAATACCAGGGCGAGGCATTCTTTCTCTACAGCGGTGTATCGGTGTTCGGGCCCGACCATCATTCGGCTGAGGTAGTAAATGGCCTGCTCGTGGCCTGCATCGTTGTTTTATGCCAGCAGGGCACCGAGGGAGTGTTCCATTGCTCGTACATAGAGCAGGAATGGTTTTCCAGGGACTGGGGCCACCAGGACTGGAGGATTTGATAAATATTCTTTGATGTCATCGAAAGCGCGCTGGCATTCCTCGTCCCATACGAATGAGACTCCTTTCTTCATGAGGTGGGTGAACGGTCGGCATCACCCGGAGAGGTTGGAAATGAACCTCCTAATATAAGCTAGCCTCCCTTGGAGGCCTCTAAGTTCACGGAGATTTTTCGGGGGACCCATCTCCATGATTGCCCTCGTTTTCTCGGGGTCTACATGGATACCCCGTGCAGTGATGATGAAGCCCAAGAACTTCCCGCTGGATACGCCCAAGAACGATTTTGTAGGGTTCATCTTCAGATTGTGGGCTCGCATTAAGTTGAACACCGTTCTCAGGTCTTGCAGATGATCTTCCTTACGGTGACTCTTGACGGCGATGTCGTCGACATAGCATTCCACTGTCTTGCGCAAATGTTCTCTGAAAATGATACTCATGGCTCGCTGATATGTAGCGCCAGCATTCTTTAGACCGAATGGCATGACTGTGTAGCAGTATATGCCAATCGGGGTTCGGAATGAAGTGTGCTTTTCGTCGTCGGGAGACATCTTGATTTGATTGTACCCCGAGAATCCATCCATGAATGACATACATTCAAAGCCGCATGTATTATCGATCATGATGTCTGTGATAGGAAGGGGAAATTCATCTTTGGGGCATGCCTCGTTCAGGTTGCGGAAGTCGATGCAGATTCGAATCTTCTCATTCTTCTTGAGGACGGGTATTATATTGGCGACCCAATCAGGATGTTGCTCTTCACGAATGAAGCCGCTGGCTATTAGCTTGTTGACTTTGGCTTCGATCGCGTCCATGACGCCTGGGCGGAAGCGTCGTTGTTGCTACTTGACTGGCTTTGCATCTGGCCGTATATTGAGTTTATGGAGAGCGATATTAGGATTTAACCCCGACATGTCTTCATAGCTCCAGGCGAACACATCAATGTATTCTCTGACAAGTTCTAACAGCGACTCTCGTTCTTCGTCAGTTAGGTTTTTACTGATAAAGATCGGTTTTGGAGAAGATTCGCTGCCGAGATCCACTTGTATGACCTCATCTTCAGTAGAAGGTTCTCTCAGTTCGAACCGCTTTTCCCATTGTGCGTCTAATTACTGGGCCTATGGCTCTAGCTCAAGGATTTCGGGGATGTCTTCGTCTTCCTCGTAAGCGTCGGTGAATGCCATGTTGACTGACATGACTTGTCTGAACACATCTTCGATGCTGGTATCTGAGTCGGAAGTCGGTGATCCGGTTGAATGTGACTGCCAGTCGCATTCTTCATCTGAGCTTTCAGGGGTCATAGTAGGCGTTACATACCCTAAACCGCATCGGATTTTGTTATAGTAGTTCTGTGGTTTGCCCGTCGGGGCTGGTGTCTTCAAAGGTAATCATCGTCCAGTGTCGTAGTTCAGTCCTGGCGTTGTCTCTAGATCATACCCCTGTTTCTGCATGAGATATTTGGATTGAGGGCTATAGAGATACAGAGGCAGTCTTCCAGCATCTGACCTGAAGTTGACTTCTTCCATGGCGAGGGGATGCGAGTTGTTCGTCCGGCCGAAGATGATTGGGTGGTCCCCTCCCTCGATTATTCGGTAAGCGTCTTCTACTGGAGTAAGCTGGATCGCGGTGTACACATTTGTCACCTGTGTGTGTAGGTGAGTGCCTATACCGTGTTCCATAGCATACATTGTACATAGCTTATCGAGCTCGGTGTAGTTCAAAGATAACCCTTTATTGATGAAGTAAGGTATCTTTTATAGAGGGATTACATCATCTGCGGAGGGAGCGTCAGTGTGGGCAGCCACATACTTGGCTAGCTCTGGTTCTTCTTCGGCTACCCCTTGTGTGAATGAAGATTGAGAGGGCGTCCTAGTCAGCTTGATCTTCAGAGGTTCAACTGACGGAGCGGAGCGTGGGGTTGTCGGTAGACTAGCAACCCCCAGTCTGGCACTTGATGTGGAGCGAGGGGTGGCTGGTTCGCTTGAAGTGTCAGACCTCGCATCGGGGTGACGACCTTCTTTAGGCAGGCGTATCGTCAGAGGTCTATCGGAGGGATTGAGCTTCTTTGTTTGGGATTGACCGACTCTCGGCAATCTGATGGTAAATGGCCCTGTCGTGGGTCTCGGTACCTGGCCGGACCTTGGCAGCCAGATTCTCAACTGCTCTTCCGGTGCCGAGAGGCTGATCGCGTCCTTACGCAGCGTGGCCATAAGGGGTGCGAAATTGCCTGGTTTGCGAGCCTGGAGGTGGATTGTCAGAGGTTCTTCTGATCCCGTGGTTGCTTCAATATCAGTTTGTTTATTTCCTCCTTCAAGGTGCCTCTTCGACTTTTCGTATAGGCAGGAGTCCGAGTAATAAGATTCGACCCCTTTGAAGGGATCGATGTCAGCAAATTCTGTCCTCACGAAGCCGTGCTTGTCGACATATTTGAAGCATTGGTGTAGCGTGGAAGGCACGATCATGTAATCGTGTATCCAAGGGCACCCCAAAAGGATATTGTATGAAGTGTCGGCATCTATGACGTAGCAAGTGACTTCTGATTGGAGATCGCCAATCTGACATTTCAGACGGATCTTCCCGATTGGGTAGCTCCTGCCCGAATTGAACCCGCTGATGGTGGTGTTTGTAGGGGTCAGGCGATGCATCGGGATACGAAGATGATGCAGTAGTCCTTTTGGAATGATGCTTATGGAAGACCCAGGGTCAATGTGCATCCGGTCCACCTTTACATCGCCGATGTAGCCTGTGTAATATAATGGACGATCGTGTAGATTAGTCTTGATGAGCATGTCTTGTGGAGTGAAGATGATGTTGGGCATTGCTCCCGTACAGGCACTGTCTTGGAGGTCTACGGGCTGATTTTCTCCCGTGAGGTTGACCTGAGCCAGGTACGCGTCGGTATTTTGAAGTGCATCGCTCAAGGCTGTACGGACATCCTTCGAGAGCCTCAGGAGTTCATATAAGGACAATTTGGCCAGTGTATTGGCCAATTGTGCCAAGATGTCAAAGTTGTAGGGCCTCTCCAGCCCCTGAGATGTTTCCTTTCGGAGGGATTTGTCGAAGCGAGTCTCCTTCGGCCTAGGCTTGTCGGTCGTCGAAGGCTGAGCCGGTCCCGGAGCATCCGTGGTAGTGGGCGGATGATCATCAGTCGAGTTTTCAGCCACAGGTTGAGATTGTGCTCCGGATCGAGTAACAACGGTCGTGACTTCCTCTTCATCGGCTGAGGTGGTACGGCAGGATCTGACTTTTCCACTTTTCTTTTTAGAAGATGGAGTGGACTGAGTTACCTCGTGGACTAGGTCCGGATGGACCCACATAATTTCCCCTCGTGATGTGGTGAGGGGTACTAGACCAGCAGCTTGAGCAGGCAGGAGATTAGCAATCTTCATCGTTGCCAGAGGGATGGGTATAACCCCGTCCTGGGTCTCTGTTGGAGGGAAGCTGCCGAATTGTACGGACACCATGTTGGCTGCCATGGTTACCTCCTCGAAATCGATGGCCAGAGCGTTCGAATCGATGAGGTTCTGGATATATCATTTCAGTTGGTAGCAGTCGTGCGTAGCATGGTGGACGTAGCGGTGGTAATGGCAGAACTTTGGGTTCTCCAGATCAGCCGGCCGAGGCTCCCATCTTGGTGGAGGAAGCTGAATCCTATCTCCTTGTATGAGCATGTCCAAGATAGGCTTGACGTGACCGTCTTCAAAAGAGTAAGTGATTTGAGGCCATTGTTTGTCCGCAGGTTACGACTCAGGCTTCTGGGCTGTATCGGCCACCATAGCCTGCTTGCCTCTGTTGTCCCGGTTGTTGGAGGGGCTACCCCTATTGTCGTTGGTGGTGCTGGGACGCTTGCTTTTGTTCTCTCCCTCTGAGATATGTAATCCCAGTTGGCGAGCCTTCTTTAATCGTTCTTCGGCACTTGTAGCACTAATGATAAAAGCCTTCCAGTCCTTGAATTGACTCTCGCCCATCCAAAGACTGATAGTTGGGAGTAGTCTCTTTTGGCAAATTTCGATCAAGGAAGAGTCCGGGTTGCCAGATGGTAACTTCATTGCGGTTTGACGAAACCGCTCAATATAATTCCTCGTCAGCTCTTTCTCTCCTTGAATGACGTCCATGAGGGTAGACATCGTGACGTCCTGCCTTACCACATAGAACCTCTCCAAGAACAGGCGTTTGAAGCCAACGAAGGAATAGATGCAATTGTCCGGCAGGTTGCGGTACCAATCGAAGGCGACTCCTTCAAATGCCCCAATGAATAACCGCGTGAGGATAGCGTCATCATGGGGCAGATGGTCGGTAGTGACCTCGAAGTAAGTGATGTACCGACTTGCTGAGGTCTTGCCATCATAGGGGTTGATATTGAACGGCTTATATCTTGGTGGGAATGGAACATCCCTCCATTCAGCAGGATATGGTTGCCGTTTTCTGAAATCTTGAGAGTTTTCTCTGGCGTGGAACATGGCTCGGAGCTCTTGAACTTCTCTCCTTACTTCTCGGGTCTCATCTGTCGCAGTCGGAGCCGTAACTTCGGGAGGATTATTGCCCGGGTTCGGTGCCGCCAAATTTGAATCTACGTTAATTGGAGGACCCATGCTTGTCTGGCCAGGTGTCACCCCCTGCAGATTAGGAAGCGCTGCTTTGATCTCGTCTACAGACTTGACCAAGGCGTGTAATATGGCCTCCAAAGTGTCGATGCGCTGGCGATCACCGAAACCGCCTTGATTGCTGTCTGTCATGAACACCGTCTTCACATGAGGAGTGACGGAAGGAGTGGTGGAGGATGTACCCTCCGAGTCGTACCCGTGCATCGAGAAATCATCAGGATATGTGGGGATGTTCTCTTCATGTTAAGACTCGGAAGGAACACTACCCCCGGTTTCGGAGCTTGCTTCGTCTAGGATGTCCTTGGGGACGTCGGTATCTGTTGTATCCGTCGGAGGATTTGCTTCCTCCAGTCCGTATTCCTGGAATGTCGGATTATCGTGGATGTTTGGAGGAGTGCTACCCCCAGATCCGACGACCCCCAATATTGCAGACGACGAACTTCCTACTGCAGCAGTTTTCGTCTTCGAACGGGTGTGTTGAAATACTCCAGTGGAGGATAACCCTTTAGACGACGGTTTCTTAGCTGCAGTAGTTGACACCTTTGGGCTGGAGATGCTCATTTTCTTCCCTCTTCCCTTGGCGAGAACTTTCTGCGCGGACTTGCAGGAGACAACAGGAGGTGCCTCGTCTTCTGAGCTCGGGTGATGTAGTCTTTGGAAGACGGATGGCCGGTCTTCCGTCACCGCCGCGTTGCTGCAACAGCAGTTGACGATGATCTGGGTGCATTGATGTCCGTGTGAGGGCTCTTTACACCCTGAAGCTCTTTCTTTTTCCTTGCGTTTGTGGAGGATAACCTCACGCAGGTCAGAGGAACCACTTTGTCTGTTTGCCGCCGGGGGCTGGACTTGAGTGGTTTTATACAACTTCCCATCAGAGGCCCGCGTGATAATCAGCGGGACGCCCCGATAGTCAGAGGTTGGGGCAGTCGTCTGGACTTGATGAGCCCGCGCTGCCCTAGACTTCCTCCTTTTAGCACTTGTGGGTGCGTAATAGGAGGAGTCTAAGTCGAATACCACAGAGTCTGGATTATCATCCAGAGAATGATCAGAGTCAGGACCGCATTGAGGAACCAGACGATACCATTGGTTCGTGTCGCATGGAGGCATCATTCTCCAGGAGAGTCCACCTGGGAACGGGAGGATGAGATGCGCGAGCGATACCCTTATCTATTTGTACCTTGAGGTATGATTTTCTATCCTTCTCATCAGTTTCAGTTTCGCCTTAAAATTTCGAGGACGAAATTATTGTTAGAAGGGTAGACTTGTAACACCCTATTTTCTGAAATTGGGGTATTTTTGAAAATTTATTATTTTTATTATTTATTAATGGTGTTTTAGTCATGATATGATTTTTGGTGATTATTAGTGTAATTAAAACTATTTCTAAGTCATGACTTATGCTTTTGTGATTTTACTAATATAACCCCAGTGTAAACCCTAGTTATTCCTTAACCTAGAAGTTGCCATGACCATGTGAGCCTAGCCTAAGGCTTAGAACATCAAATTAGTGATTTTAGCCTAAAAGGGTATTTTGGTAATTTACTAGATTTTATTGAGATTATGTGTTTTTTATATTATTTAATTGTTGTTAAGTACCATGACTAGTCCCTAACCTATCTTACCCTAATCTAGAGGTTAGCTACTAACCTAGAAGCTTGAGGATGGATAATTAGTCAAGGGTTAAAGTAATGTAAATATCTAGATATTTACATAATTGATATTTTGCTTAAAACCCTCAAAATATCTCAACTTTGGCACCAAAGTCTTTGCCTTCACCTTGAAGGAAGGCTAAGGACACCCCCTCCCCCTTGCCATGGCCGGCCATAGGGCACCCCCTAGCACTACACCATTCTATATAATCCCATTATATTCATTCATGATCAATTTACATGAATTTTAAGCCTACAAAATTCCATTTCCTTCAAACCTCCATAACTTGATCATTTTTGATCCAAATCACCTCTAGTCTTTTGCATTGGGACCCTACAACATCAAGGGTGCTAAGGGAGGCTAGCAATTCAGAATTTACAAGCTTTGGACATCACCAAGTTGAAGGACAAACACCCCCCCTCTCTTTGATTTTCCATTGAATTTGCACAAATAGGTAAATACCCATAAACCTTGCTAATATTCTGTTTTTTCTTCATAAATGCATGTATATAGGTCTACCCAAACTGTGGGTCAAGTTTGGTAAAATTTAGGGTTGGTTTGGTTTTCGTATCGGACACGTATCCTAGGCTATTAAACCTTGTTTGATGAAATGCCACAAAGGATTTGATTTTGTTAAAATGTAAAACTAATTACATTTTCTTGTAGCCCTAGACTAGTAGAATATATACCTAGTTGACTGAGCACAATTTAGATTCTTTTTCGTGTCCAAATCGGACACGAACCCACATTTTTATACTGTGCACAGACACGAAAAAATCCCCTGCTACTCGACCCCAATTCCGGACACGACACGCCATGAGGACACGTGCAAATTGACACAGAGGAGGGGGCAACCTCTGTCATGCCCCCCTCGAGTTTGAGACACATTTGTGTCGTATCGAGAACACACGGACACGTGCACTGGTCGTGCACTGTCAGCGCACACGCGCGCGGGGGCCAACTTCGTGCGTGTCGTGTCGCACGGACACGACACTTGGGCACCTCGTGGTGACACGAGGAGGTAGCCCATCATATGGCGAACACATGGACACGAGCACAAGACGTGTCGTGTCTTGTGTCGCGAACACGAGGCAGTTGCACGCGTGCATGACGCGGTCTGAACACGCGTATCAGTCATATTTTTCACGACTGATACGGACTTCGTATCGTGTCCTGGAGCAACGTGGACACAGGGCAGTCACTTGGACACGTGCACAACCCCTAGGCGAACCATCATTCACGAGCACGAGATATGTGTGCGTGTGTGTCGTGTCCTAGGATGAATTGCACGCGTGCACGACGCAGCGTATTCGTGTGTGTGTGTCAGTTTACCCGATTGGGTTTTGGTGAGTATTGACACATCAACTTGTGTCGTGGTGTCGTGTCCGGCACCTAGGACACTAGAGGACACTAGGGGCTAGTGTTACCAACCCTTGGGTTCTAGCCTTAGCTCGGTTTGGTGTGTGTATTTGGGTTTACCCATTTTACCTGTGCACAGTGCACATTTCCAGAAATTGGGACATTTCCCAGTTTTCCAAATCGAAATTCAAAATGATTTTTGTTATGATTTATACATATAATTCCATGTTTTCAGTGTATGTATACGTAGTGTATATCTTTGTGTGTGTGTAGGAGGAATTTGGGGGTATATACGTGTGTGTACATGTGTATATACATATATGTATATATATAGGGGTGTGTGTGTGTAACTGTGTAGTGTGTGTGTGTGATTTCTGGTTCCAGAAATCTGGAACACCCCCCCTTCCTGTCCAGTTCTCACACTCTCCCACTTTCACTCTATTTCACTATTCTCTCTGTCACTTCTCACTCTCTCTCTCTCTCTCTCTATATATATATATATATATATATATATATATATATATATATATATATATATATATATATATATATGTATTGTATTAGATTATATATTGTGTCATTATATATATGTGAGTGTGATTTGTATTATATATAGGGTATACATATATTGATATATATAGGTAGTAGATAGACTTGTGTATATCTATATATATAGATATCTATATATATATATATATATATATATATATATATATATATATATATATATATATATATATATATATGACTTTCTAAATATAGGTTATATGGAAACCTATGACAACTAGCCTATGGCCTAAGTTACTAGCCTATGGCATTAGGGGCTAACCCTAATTGACCTAATGACCCAAACCCTAACTAGTTGACCCTTGTTTGACTAGAGTTGACCAAAGTCAACCTTAGGTCGAACTTGACCTAATTAACCTAGAATTGACTAGGATTAACCTAAAATGACTAGTTTACCTAGTTTGACTAAAACCCTAACTAGTTTGACTATGGTTGACCTAACTTTGACTAGTTTGACTTTAGAGTTGACTTTTGACCAGATTGACCTAGAATCATGTAGTATGCATAGTAAACCTCATTTTTACTATTTAGAATACATTGTGACTTGTGTTGCTCTGATCAGGAGCCAGACACCTCTCCTCAGACAGCATATTCTCTACAGACATTCATACAGCAGGCGAGTACATTCTCTGACCGTTTCATACTTGTTCAGGCTTTACTTTCTCGCTCTAGATTACTTTACTTGATGCTGTCATGTTGGTAACACGGATTGGTGAAATAACGTGTAGGCAACTGTAGAGGGGGTGAATAGAGTTTGTGTCGATAATAACCAAATAAAAAATTAACTCTATATCACCTCCACAAAACAACTATCAAGATAGTAAATAAATCAGAGAGAAATGCGGAAGTAAATAAAGATCATAAGAGCAGACGCAAACACAGCAGTTTTAACCTGGTTTCCCTCGTGGAGGACTAGTCCAGGCCTGAGAACTCTAGCTCAGGATTGTAATCCACTATTTGTGAAATAGTGTACAACCACGTGCCTTTACTCAGAAGAGCACGCCAACTTCTTACAGATTCGCAGGTGGCGAAACTTGGAATTGTCCAAGTAACTTTTCTTTCACTCTTGCACACAACTTCTAGCTGATATCGCACTGTGCACCTTGGGCTAAGGAGAGTTGTGGCTTAGGATATATGGAAGAATGAGGCTTGGAGTAGTAGAGCTTAGAAAGCTTGAATATTTGAAGGTAAGAGATGATTTGAAATGAAAGAATTCAAGCTCTATTTATACTACTCTGGGGAGACAGAAATCGGCCAGAATTCTGCCCCAAGAATTCAAATTTTCGAACGTTGGACAGCTTATAGCAAGCAGGACCTAAAAATCAGGGTGCTGGAAATCAGGGGACAGAGTTCTGCCCGAACTCTGTGTGGAGGCAGAGTTCGGCCCGAACTCTGTCTCCAGAAGACAGAATTGGTCTATTGGGCTTTTGGGCTTTGTGGAGCTTGGGCTTGGTTCAGGAATTAGTCTGTTGTATGGTAGAGCTTGGAGAGATATGTCTAGGGGTTGAGATGACTCAGTGCGACTCAACGTACACATTCTCCTAGACTCAATAAATTGAAGATTACAGACTTGGAACAAATAGGAAAAGCAAGATCCCTTTTGATGACGCCTTTCTTCTGATATTTGAGCAGTCCTGAAGACGCCTTTTTCCTTGACAGCAGTCGTCCAAAGATAAACAGATCTGGAAATCTGAATACCTTTCGGGGTCTTCGCCCCCGAACCCCCGACGGGGGGGGCTGTCCCCTCGACCCATGTCCGCTGACCGGGCAGCGGAACCACCGATGCGAGGCCCCGGATAGGTCGCTAAGCGGTTCGGAGAAATCTTTTTGTATGACGCCGTCTGTGCTCCATCATTAATTCTTCATTGCCTATGTCCTGTTTAGATCATGTTTGATCATGCTTACTGCATGTCTACAAATACATGTTAGGCTAGCAAAATATGTTGCAGTATAATACAAGCATAGCAATATATTATAGGACAATTAGGACAATGCTAAGTTTAAGTAGCAACATAATAGTGAGTATATGAATATTAGTGACATCATTATGTTAAACTTAACTGATTAGCCATATTCAAAAACACGATGTAATCATTGGGCCAACAATCTTCCCCTTTTTGATTATGGCAAATCGGTTAAGTTTAGACAAATACGATAGATGCATGTATCACTAATAAACACATATTACGAGAAGATTGTGTGCTAACTTAAACTTATTTCTCCCCCTTTGTCATGATCAAAAAAATAAGCTCCCCCGTAATAAGAGATAAAATGAACTCAAGCATAAGGAGGAAGGCATAGACAATCATGATCAAGATATACTAAATGAGGAACAATGGGAGAAGTGTGTAAAGACAAGTATAGAAACTACATACCCAATGTAGAGTGCCAAATAGAAAATAGATTGTCAAAACACAAATAGTTGGTAAAACTAAAAGAATTTGAAAATAATCAATAGATAGTTTATCAACATGAAATCCAAGAAAGACATCCAAAAACATAGTATGATATGAAATATTGCTTTAGTTTTGGAAGAGAATTATGAAATAAAAGATTTCAGTCAAAAACCATAAGGATTAGATAATTGCAAATAATAGATATCAAAGAAGAATGAAACCAATTGAGATATTGAAATAGACAAACTTGATATCAATTGAAATATAAAAACTTGAAACATTGATCAATGAAACTATGATAGTCACAATTGTCCATAGATAAATAGTGAAACACAATAAAGGAATGATCAATGTAAAATAGAGCAATTGATATAAAATGATCTCATTATTTGCAAATCTATTTGCTTATCCAAAATTCATGCATTTGAACTCAATTACCTTATCATGCTATACGAATACCCTTTAGAAAAATATGAAGGTAAAGGAGAAAAATGTTTGAGAAAGAGAAATTCAGTCGACGTAAATGCTCCCCCTCAAACTATTACCAATATAGATGAAATCATGAATTTTGGGTAAGTCCTCAACAAGGAATCCAAATTAAACATACAAAGAAAGCCAAATCAAAGAAAACACAATAGTCATCAAGATAAAATACGAAAGTAAATATTAATGAGATAACGCATATAAATGAGAGATAATATGATGAAAACAATTGCATATACTCTCATAAACCTTTCACAAAATATCAGTATCCTAATAAAAAAATGGGTCAATGATGAACTACGTATACGACATATTAAAGGGTATAAATGAATTGAACCAATTTATTTGCTCCCCCTTAAAATATGCGTATCTAGTTCTAAAGCACTTATAGCAAAAAAAATGATAATTTCAAGATCTAGGGGTAAATCAACTATTAATTTCTCCCCCTTGCTCAATGCTATAAAAACGTCTATAAAATGATAACTTATGACATAAAAAATGATATAAGGCTATAAAATTATCATAGAACGAAAAATATCATCTTTAGTCAATAAGATATATCCACTAATAGTTACTAAAGATGAGAAATCAAAAGAATATTTCAATTTAGCACATGTAATCAAAAGACGACATACACTAACCTATATAGAAGAATATCATATTGAAATATGATAGATCAATGCATGTTATCTTTTGAGAAGAAGATCATCATGAAAAGAAATAAGGTCCATTAGAAAAATATCATTATGATCAAGAATAATAAGGACCATTAGAAAAATATCATCATGAAAAGGAATAATAAGGTCCATTTGAAAAATATCATCATGAAAATGAATAAAGTCAATTAAATCAATCATGAATATAGCTCCAAAAAAATAAAAAAATAAAACTCAAATATCATGTCCATGATTATCTAATTAAGAAATGATCAACCAATTTATTGCTTTGCATGGACTATGTATGTTTTACCACATATGTACCCATCAACGGGTAATAATCCAACCTTGCTAATACTAAATAAGAAACCAATGAAGTTCAAATAGCAAAGAGCATATGTGATAATCCATGAGTAGTCAAAGTAGAGTAATAAATTAACTTGGTAACCACATAATTAGATAATATAGGACTACTCTATCAATAGGATCATTCATAAAGTAAACCAATAAATAATTATGATCCGTCATAAATTCCATCTAAAAATCATATAAACAAACCAATGAAAAATATAGAAAAGAGTCAATCTTATTTAAATCATTGCAAATTTATTCCAAAGAAATGATAATATAATAGAATCATGACTCAAAAGATGAGAGAAATTTAAGAGATGCTTTCCAATGACTAGTATGGAAGGAAGTTAAAGCGATGAATCACAAACCTTAATGGAAACAAGATTAAATAAAAAAATTGTCAAACTAATTTTAGAGACCAAACATATGTATTTAAAATAGAATACAAATCTCATCAAGAAAATTCATAAATCTTGTTTTTGTAAACTAGCATATCACATATAGATGGAAATTCAAGAAGATAGCTAGATGAGTGAAAGTGAACAAAAATTATGTAGCTTAATCAATACATCGTAAATAAGCAAGCTACATAACTAATTAAGATTAATGAGGTAGTCCATTAACAGGATAAATATGCTCATTAAATCTTAAGTCACTAACACTAAAGATACATGCTTAAGCATAGAGTTCACAATAAGGGCAATACATTTTGAATGATCAAAATGATTTATATACTCTTTGTTAAGCAGGGATAAGAGTATAAGATAACAAGTAAATGAATTAGACTCTCATCAAGTAAAGGACAAAAGAGATGTTCATGAAAACATAATAAAGAAAATCTATTTGCCAAAAATATTGAGATTAACCCAAGATAATAAAATAATAGATTGATCTAGAGAGTACAAAATTATAACCATTATGAAAGTGTATTCTCTAGAAATGGAAAATCTCAACGTAAAAGTTTAACCCATAGTAGCTAAAGACATGAGAAGTTTGATATATCAATTACATGTATTCTCATGTGCTACAAAACATTATTGGACAATAATAATAAAATATTTATAGCTCAAATATAAGGCTAGATATGATGAAGTATTCTGGAACTTAGGAGAGGATCCAGAACTAGATAATGGTTGCAAGTAGACCTTAATACATCTTAAGTCTATAAAGTGTTGATCACTTTGGGTTAGCTGTAGGGGCCGGTTCCCAGCTAGCGGTAGTCCGAAGACTAGTGCACCGTGTTGCTTCAGGCTATTTACACATGTATGACAGAAGGACCCTTTCGGCTTGTTCCCAAAATGTTCTTTACTTTTAAGAAATTAGATTTAAAGGAATATATGCAATATCATCAAACAACATCAAAGTATAAAAATCCTTATGAATAAGAGAGGTAAATACCCAAATAATAATGAAAGAATGATCATCAAAATTTGCTAAGAATATTTTCAAAACAAATATTTTCATAATACACTTTATGAAAATAAATATATAGAAGATTCATACTCAAAATAAGTATGATCATCTCAACAAGTAAGATAAAGCACAAAACCAAGCAATTCTTAAAAGAACTTCCATAAAAGTCATGAACAAGACACTAATAAATATTTTCTCTCAACATTCCAACTTAAAGGCATTTGAATAAATAAATATCAACATTTTGAATCAATAATGGCCATTGGATCTATAATTTGATCAACGGCTGAGGCTGTTTCCGGTTCTGGAACAGCCGGGCCGAATTCGGCCCGAACTCTGGTAAGGGCAGAGTTCGGCCCGAATTCCGAATTCTGGTGACAGAACTGAAATCAGGCTGAAAATTGGTTAAGCAAAAAAGATCAAAATAAGAGTGAAAGACATGTATCCATAAAGTCAACAAATAAAAGCCAATAAGATATCATCAAAAAGAAGACTTTAAGGAATAAGCTAATTGATTCAAGTAGAGATAACACAAATTTAGTCAAAAGAATCAATAGCTAAATTATAAGGTAAGCACAAGTATGAATAAATACTCTTCAAAATAATATGAAGCTTGAGCTTATCTCATATGCCCACATAAAGATATTTATACAAAAATAGATGTCAATATAATAAATACATGATCTACATGTAAATGAAGATTTAATGAATATAGTCATGTATTCATCATGAATGTTTGAAAAACTATCACAAATTCAAAAGCACGTATAAATAGACTTTATTAGGCAAAGACATAATTGATTCTCAATAGGATAATCAAAATAAAATATGAGAATTGATAATGAAGATATTATGCAAGCACAAGATTAAAAAGAAGTATAAGTATATACTTATCAAATTATAAGTAGCTTGTGCTAAACACATATATTCACAAATAGCAATTAAGATAAATATGACATATTGAATACAAATCGGCAAGAAGTAACTATCTCAAAACTTTAAAAATGGAGAGTCAAACTTTAAAATAAAATTCAAGAATCAAGCTCCTATGAACTAGAGTGATATACATGCTTTATAAAGATAAAGAGTAGCGAGCATGCATATTTAAATGTGTCACACTAATTGAAAATGAGTGATAAACAACATAGTGTGAACTAATCATTTAACCTAAGTAACTAGTCATGCTAGATAAAAGAAATAATAAGAAAAACAACTAAGCATGCTAGTATTATATCTCACATTGATTTATATAATAAGCAACTAAAGGATATCTATGTGAGCTAGTAGCAAGACATCAAGAGAAACATGCTAGATTCTACAAATATAAGCCATTTAAACAGAATAGTTTAGCATGTTACCAAAGTAGCTCTAGTGGCCATACTTGTGTTGGTGCAATTGCTTGGAAGATGACCTTTGAGCTTTGCAACCACCAACATGCTTCCTCGGTGCTATGTTCCGATACAAGAAGCTCCACCTACAATATTAGACGAAGACTTTGGTATCCAAATAAACTTGGATCCACATTTGTTAGCTTTAGGGACCCATATACTATTTACTCTAGCATTGGTAGAAAAACTCCTACAAATAGGACAAGTTACACTCATGTGTCCAATGCGAGAGCAATAGAAGCACCTAATACTAGTGTGTGCACATGTATCGGAATGAGCATGATTATGAACATGTGACATACTAGAATGATAAATATCTCTAGAGTGAGCATGCATGGATTTGGTCTTAAGACTATCATATTCTAATAGCAAATCATTATGCACACAAGTAAGAGAATCACTATGCATGGATTTGGTCTTAAGAATATCATGTTCTAATAGCAAATCATTATGCAAACAAGTAAGAGAATCAAATTTAGCATTTAAAGCATAATTCTCTTTTTCAAATAAAACAATTCTAGAAATAAAATCATCATTTTGTTTATTTAAAGAGTCAATAGAAGAATCATGCAAATGATTTAGCTCATGTGCTTGCTTCTTAAGATCTTCTATTGATGAGGAAAGAGATTTGATTTTCAAAATTAAAAAATCATTCAAACTCTTTAAAGAAACACAAGATGAGTTTTGAGAGTCAAGTCTAGATAATAAAACATTGTTTTCATTTCTCAAAAACTCATTAGCTTCTTCTAAATGAATAACCTTTTCTACAAGTTCTTCATTTGTAGAATGAAAAGCCTTAGGAAACTTTAAGGATTGGTTAGCCATGGCTTTCCACTTAGAGCACTTATTGCATTTAGAAGAAACATGATTGCCTATGCTACTAGAAGTAAAACCCTCTTCATCGGAGGAAGAAGAATACGATGCCATACACAAATAAACAAGGATCTACTCTAAGGATGTTAAGCCTAACAATAGAGACCTTGCTCTGATACCAATTGAAATAACGTGTAGGCAACTCTAGAGGGGGTGAACAGAGTTTGTGTCGATAATAACCAAATAAAAAATTAACTCTATATCACCTCCACAAAACAACTATCAAGATAGTAAATAAATCAGAGAAAAATGCGGAAGTAAATAAAGATCATAAGAGCATACGCAAACACAGCAGTTTTAACCTGGTTTCCCTCGTGGAGGACTAGTCCAGGCCTGAGAACTCTAGCTCAGGATTGCAATCCACTATTTGTAAAATAGTGTACAACCACGTGCCTTTACTCAGAAGAGCACGCCAACTTCTTACAGATTCGCAGGTGGCAAAACTTGGAATTGTCCAAGTAACTTTTCTTTCACTCTTGCACACAACTTCTAGCTGATATCGCACTAAGCACCTTGGGCTAAGGAGAGTTGTGGCTTAGGATATATGGAAGAATGAGGCTTGGAGTAGTAAAGCTTAGAAAGCTTGAATATTTGAAGGTAAGAGATGATTTGAAATGAAAGAATTCAAGCTTTATTTATACTACTCTGGGGAGACAGAATTCGGCCTGAATTCTGCCCCAAGAATTCAAATTTTCGAACGTTGGACAGCTTATAACAAACAGGCCCTAAAAATCAGGGTGCTAGAAATCAGGGGACAGAATTCGGCCCGAACTCTGTGTGGAGGCAGAGTTCGACCCGAACTCTGTCTCCAGAAGACAGAATTGGCCCATTGGGCTTTTGGGCTTTGTGGAGCTTGGGCTTGGTTCAGGAATTAGTCTGTTATATGGTAGAGCTTGGAGAGATATATCTAGGGGTTGAGATGACTCAGTGCGACTCAACGTACACATTCTCCTAGACTCAATAAATTAAAGATTACAGACTTAGAACAAATAGGAAAACCAAGAGCCCTTTTGATGATGTCTTTCTTCTGATATTTAAGCAATCCTGAAGATGCCTTTTTCCTTGACAGCAGTCGTCCAAAGATAAACAGATCTGGAAATCTGAATACCTTTCGGGGGCTTCGCCCCCGAACCTCCGACGGGGGGCGCTGTCCCCTCGACCCATGTCCGCTGACCGGGCAGCAGAACCCCCGATGCAAGGCCCCGGATAGGTCGCTAGGCGGTTCGAAGAAATCTCTTTGTATGACGCCGTCTGTGCTCCATCATTAATTCTTCATTGCCTATGTCCTGTTTAGATCATGTTTGATCATGCTTACTGCATATCTACAAATACATGTTAGGTCAGCAAAATATGTTGCAGTATGATACAAGCATAGCAATATATTATAGGACAATTAGGACAATGCTAAGTTTAAGTAGCAACATGATAGTGAGTATATGAATATTAGTGACATCATTATGTTAAACTTACCTGATTAGCCATATTCAAAAACACGATGTAATCATTGGGCCAACAATTGGTACTATATGGATCTTTACATGAGATGTTATCCCCCTCAGAAGCATCGGGTACTTCATGTTACGTGTGTTTCACTTTCATCATGTACTCCTATGCTTCCATCATTCATGTGCACTCATGTGATCATGTACTCTCATGTTCACTGAGCCCTCATGTATAACTTCACTTATACTCATTTATGAGCCTCATGTGAAGTAATGTATAATAACATAACTTGTCTCGATCCTTGTGTATTGATTGGAGAAAACGGGGGATTAGAAGTGGACATGTGAATAATTCTAAAGTAGTGTAATCATGTGCAAACTCAGTAGTATAATCATGTATATATTCTAGCCATTCACATGCCTATCTTGTACTCTACATCACTAGTCACTTACAGTTCTCTATATACAGTAGATATTTCCTTACAGCTATCTCGATTACAGCATATATTTTCTTTCAGCATTTTCTGTATTTTACTTTATTGCCTGTATCGTATTTCCTAACCTGATATGAACTGTGTGAGATATATTATGCTCGTTCCTGTCCTGACTGGACCTGTTGAAAATATTACAGAGGATGAGGATGAGGCATGGGTGACTACATATTATGGAGCAGGACTAGATGACACTTGTGTTGAGGACCCTCAGCAGGATCCACCACCAGCTGAGGATGTTGCTCCAGTAGTCTAGACCAGTTTAGCTATACAGTCCTTTCTACTTGTATTTTGTCTCACATTCTGAGTTGTATTTTGAGATGTTGAGATGTATAGACCCTTAGACTTATTGTATTATGAGTTGACATTCTGGATGTTATGTATCCTAGACACTTAGACTTATTTCATCTATGCTACTGTTCTCTTTGAGTTACTATCTATCTATCTGTCTTTCATTCTTCTACCTTAGATGTGATTGAGACTGTATATTGTGATGTCACCTCCATTCGGAGAGTATAAACTGTACAAGTACCTTTATATTGTTAGATGATTGACCTAGGACAGCGTTCTACCGTCGACACTGCGGCGTCGGCTGGACGTACCCACGTCTCGTGCCCTTACTCTAGGGTGCGGGTTGTGACAATATTATCTTAGACTTTTCTATCTTCAGTATTTACTTGAGTTCTATATCTTATCGTGCTTTCTTGTTCCTTAGTTGTGATTGAGTTCATTTACTGCTTAGTATTATATTGCTAGATGTACGTTGACCTAGGACAGCGTTCTACCGCCGACACTGTGACGTAGGCTGGGCGTTGTTACGTTCTCGTACCCTCACAGTGGGTACGGGTCGTGACACTGGGCCATCTTGAAAGAGCCACAGATGAGTGGGCCGCATGAGGCTAAATGGCCACATAAAGATGGGCAGCCGTATGGGGATAAACAGCCGCATGAAGATGGGCAGCCGCATAGGAGTGGGCAGCCGCATGCTGATGGACAGCCGCATAAAAGATACCGCCGTATGAAGATGGGTGGCCGTAGCCGTATGCCTTGGGATTAGATGGATACTGCCAGCTGTGAGAAGATTTTCTCCTCTTCCCTAGGAACGCGCCATTACGTCAGTCATTATTGCGCCTTTTGGTCAGAGCGGTCATTTGTCAGAGCTGTCAGCCGTCAGGGCAATAAATGCAGTAAAAGACGAAGGAAAAAGCTGTTGAAGGCCACGTGGCTCCTCTCTGGGCCGCATGGAATCATTCGAGCCGCATAGACTCTTGAGCCGCATGGATTCCTGAGCCGCATGGGGACCCTTCGCCGCATGAACCTTTATTCTTTTCCATGCTTCTAAAAGACCCCCTTCAAAGTTTTTAATTTGCAAAATTGAAATACTTTGAATAAGAAACATGGCTATGTATAAACTCCTCTGGCCGTATAGGATGTTCTGGCCGCATGGGTGTCTCAGCCGCATAGCCCCCTCAGCCGCATGGCCATCTGAGCCGCATGGGCTCATTACCACATCTTCATGCCATGTGTGTAAATCTTTTATATTTATTGCCTTTGATTTGCTGTCAGACTTAAGGCCGCTTTTTGGGGCAGGATCCCAAGAGTTTGGCCTTAAATAATCAGATCGCCTTGATAACCGAAGAGTCGGTTAAACTGCACATGGATCGATGCATCGGTCCATTGGGGTTTTGCCTATAAATAGCAGAGTGTTTTGGAAAGAAGACTTTCTTTACTTTCTGCTCTTGCCCTAACTCTCTTGTCTTCGTCCTCCTTCTCTGATCATAGTAATGGCTCCCAAGAAGACTGTTGCGACGAAGAAGGCAGCATCTTCATCGGCGACGAAGGGTAAGAAAGCTGCTTCTACGGCGACAAATGTGGCAGCTCCTCCGCCAGCTGACGTGCCCATAGTTCACCCCGACGTCCACCCCGCTATCGATGGTAAGGACTTTTGCGTGAGTTTAGAACCCTAACTGTCATGGCTACGTCACATATTTTATTCGCGAGCCTTCATCTTCATGTGTGCCGTATGTATATCTCATGGTCAAGCCGCGAGCCGCATGAGAATCGTTACTGTGGCCGCATACGTACTTCGTCAACGAGGCCGCATAGGCTGCGCTGAGCCGCATAGACTCGTACGAATTTGTTTGTCACATGAACCGCATGAACTTATCTGAACTCTGAGAGCCATATGAGAGCACTGTCGTATGAACCTTCGCTGAACGGAGCCGCATAAGTGTTTTTCTGAGTTGAGCCGCATGAGGCTCCATTAAGTTGGAGCCGCATAAGCTCGAAAATACCCATCGGTTCTCTTTGTCCATCTTTTTGACTTATTTTCTTTTGTCTTCTTTTTTCAGTAAATTTCCCAGTTAATGCTGCGGAGGAACCTCTAGTGGGTCGTACTCAGGCCGCTATGGGCTATAGGTATGATCAGATAGTTCGGTATGTGGCGGACCAGCTTCCTAGTGACGAGCCTTTGATGAGGTTAAATGCCCTTAAGAATCAACCTTTCCACTTCCAATGTGCCATGATGAATTCGGAAAAATTGGAAGGGGAATACCTGAAACCTGCATTCTTCTTTGGAGACGCTTTGACTGTAAAGAACAGTCAAGTTCTGGATATATCGGAGAACTGAAGCTTCATTTCTAACGTGATTGCGATCCGCATCCCTCAAATGGAGCGTCACTTCCCACTATCTTGGTTCAATATGTTCCCGTTGGACAGGAAGATGGAAGAGTCTTTGACTCCTACCCGGAATGGGATGTTTGTGGGCGACATCGACAACAGCATGAAGTCAGTGTATGCGGGCAAGGTGCATGCCAGCCGTTATGTAATGGGATTGGCCTCGGGTGCTTTCTTGAATGTGTCGGGTCCCAATTTCATATTTTCTTCAGCCGATACTTTCCTGAATCAACTTGCTCGGAAAGGCTCCTATCCAATCGGCCGATTGGCACTCCTAAGTTGGATACACCCCATCCCCTCATGGATCAATCTGTCTATGTGGATCTCGTGAAAGTATGAGACTTTTCTGCGTAAAATTGGTCTTTATCACGCTATTCGGGGCACCAGCTACGGCTTACCTGTAAACAAGAAATTATTCATGGCTTTGCTGGAGATATACAACTGCCATACGGAAACCTTCTATACCCCAGTAGGAGAAATGGGACTTGCACTCCATGAGATGTACGTGATTTCTAAACTTCTTTGGGGGGATGAAGCTTTTGAAGTATACACTCCTACGAATGAGGAGTTCGAAGAGCTGGAAGAACGATATCCGGGCTTCATGGCTACTTATCAGGAAATACTGTGCCATTATAGTATATGCCAGCAGATAGACAAGAAGAAAAGCAGCTCGGAAGGGAATGCTTCCCATACTAAGGACTGGGTGAGCTATCTCTTCTCAACGGGAGCCTCAGGCCGAGTTACTTCTCGCAATCCTCAATCCCGGGAGGCGGTCCAGGCTTTGATGTCGTCGACAAAGAGGGTGGCCTCCACCAGCAACAGATTTGGGAGCCAGACCGACTCTTTTGGTTATTTTTATCAGGATACCCAAGAGCTGTCAGAGAAGGCGCTTCTAGCATGATTTTTGATGGTATGGCTGCGAAATTGCGTAGTCTCAAGAGGAGCTGGTTCAATTGAAAGGATCAGCCGTAATTTTATTCTTCCTGCTGTGAAGCTAGTTTTTGGAGTGAAACTAGCTCTTTTCCCGGCCATGGTATGCAGCATACACTATGGCCTCCGTACTTTTACGTCCAAGGTCATCGCCCGTGACATGACAAAAGACTTTGAAAGGACTGAGCTGCCCTATCATTATCTGATGGGGTGGCTATTAATGTACTACCGGTCTTTGATGAGATCGGGTTCTGAAGATGGCGTGATTGTTGATGACGCTTTTATCTTCCGTTATCGCAACGAGCCTTGGGAGTATGATACCATGCGTGCCTGCCGGATGGCGCTGGCGAGAGCAGATAGGTACAACTTTTTTGTATCCGTCCCTTGTTTTACTGTTGAGGAAATAGCAGACGTTTATCTCGACGGTATTGGTCCTCCTCAACTTCTAGACGGCCAGACGCTCTTGTGGTTGCGTAACATCCGCCCCGCCCATCTGGTATACCACAACCGTAATATTGTCTTCCTGGAACCTTACCTACCCAGCAGGTTTGCTCGTCAGTTTGGGTACAGCCAACTTTTTCTGGACAGTCCCAGCTCTTGTCTGGGTTTTGAAGGTAGCCTCCTTGACGGCATTAGGGCCTAGCATTACTATGATACATTTCATACCCGTGCTACTTTCTCGGTTCCTGCCATTAAGGCGTTGGTAGAGATTTTGTACATGGCGGCCTTGTACCATGTCATGGCGAACAAGCTCCCTATTGGTTTTAGCTCGGGTACCAGCTTTATTGTTGGTACTGGCTTGGATGAGAAGCCCCAAGGGGCCAAGACGAGAAAGAAAAAGAAGAATAGAGTCGAAGTGCCAGACTCAGACTCCACCACTGCGGATGATGAGGACGAGGAGCGTGATGCAGATAACTCTTCCTTCCCGGTGGAAGATATTGGGGCGGATCAGCCGCCTGTTTCGTTAAATGAGATGGCGGCGGATCAGCCACCCGTCGCACCTGGTTCTGTACGGAAGCATAGCAGACAAATTTCTCCTATTGGCGGTATTCCTCACTCCCGAAAATTGGCTGCGACTAGACGTCGCAGGCTAACTATAAGGGAGAGAAGCGAGGAGGTCGACCCTACTTCGGAGGTAAAGCGAGTTACTACCATTTTTATTCAGTTCTTCATTTCTTCCAGTTTTGATCTTAATCATTTTCCTTCCCTCCCGTAGGTGTCGGAAGAAGAGGAATCTCAAGCTGCCGGGGTCATGACTCATGATAGCGGGGGTTCCGATGAACCTGTTCCTGAAATTGCTAAATTTCATCAAAATGGTGCTGATCGAGTCGTACCCCCTCCAGGGTGGCTAGGATAGAGGAGCCAGCGGAATTTAACTTGGAGGTCACCGGTGAGGAGACCATGTTAGCTGCAAACGAGTTACAGCCTCCATGCTCCTCTCCTGGTAAGATAAGTCGAATTTTAACTTACGAGGAGGCCTATCTGCTCTATCATCACATCCTTCGGGTTACATCGATTGATTGTTGCTCTGGACATATAGGTCCTGCCTCTCCAGTGCCGATGATAGACATTGTTGAGACGGGCTCTACCGAAGGGGCATTGGCGGAGAGGAGCGTACCTCCTCTCCTTCCGGTTCGTCTGAAGGGGCCTCCCGCTGTCTAAAGTTTGGAAAGTAAAGTGGTGGGACAACCGGGGCAAGGGACAATGGTCCTTGCGTTCTTTTCTGCTCAGGTGGCTCCGAGAGTCGACCTCTCTGTCCTGCCAAGTGTCCAGGCTCTTCGGGTGGCGGAGGAAGTGTTAGCCGCTATCCGCACATCGTTCCGCTCGAAATTTATCTCCTTGGTGGCAAGTTCTAGCGCACCTCCTTCAACGTTGCCGGCCACGCTTCCTTTGACGCCGTCCTCTAAAAAGGTTCTGGACGAAGCGTTATAGGACGTGGTTGACAGCTTTTATCGTCACTTGAAGAGGAGGGTAGTAGCTGCTGTAGAAAGAGGGACCTCTTTTGTCTTGGCCCGGCAATGTGCCCAGGGTCAAATTGATATCCTTAAGACTCTTCCCGGTGGGGCAGGGATAGCCGCGCTTCTGGAGGCTAAATTGCTAGAGGCTGATCAGCTGGTGGCCCAGCTTCAGGTGCTGCGGCAGGCTGATCTGTCTGCTGCTATAGATCAGGAGCGTGGTTTCCTTACAGCTGCTGTAGAGAAGATAAGGGCTGCTCAGGATAAGACCAGGCCGGCCATACTGAAGGACCTCCGTGATCTGTCTGATTGATATGATCAGTTGATCCGTGAGAGTGAAGATGTTACGGCTCGGGAAGCGACTGCCTCCCGTGGGATCATTGACACGCGGGAGCAGATCCTTGAGCTTCAGAGGAAGTTAGCTTTCCTGGAGTCTGAGCTTGAGGCTGCCCGTACCGAAAGGGGGCTAATTATCCAGGAGGCTGACAGAGTGAATCGAGCTTCGGCTGGTCTGGAAATTGCCCTGAAGAAGTTGGAGGATGACTGGCAGGCACATATGGACTTGGATAATGCGGAGCAGTTTTCCCATGAAGCGGAGCGCCGGGCTAAACAGTGGCTTGAACAGGGGACCACCTTGGTGAAGAACCGTCTTCTGGAATTATGCAATACCGAACCATAGACGGCCTTTTTCTCTATTTTTTATTTTCGTTCTTTAACTTTCTTTAAATGGGACATTGTCCCCAGAATATGTAGTACTTTTTTGCCTTCCAAATAAAAGAGTATGCTTTATTCTACCCTTTATTTGTACTGCCTGTTGTGCTTGTGGTGTTGTGGTGGTGTTTGCCCCGCATGGGGGGTTTGTTTGTTGACCTGTTACCCTTGGCATACCTGGGTTTTAAATACGGATAACAAGTTTGATGGAGATACCTAGAACAATTCCACGGCAAGGTGATCATGGACGTTTCGGGCATCGGGAGAGAGAAAGCCATGGAGCAGCTGGGCTACCGGGGCATGATGAGGAATGATGGGCCTGTACTAAGAAACTTAGCAAAGGACATTTGTGGGCCTATTATCCTTGGTGTACCCTGACTTAGGATACGGATAATAGGATGAAAGGGAACCAACATACTTACTCAGAGGTAATGAGGACATGGCAAGTATGGGGGTTTTACCACGGAGTCTTCCTACTCAGAGGTAATGAGGACATGGTAGGAGTGGACTCAATGTAGGATATTTGTGGACCTATTATCCTTGGCGTACCCTGGGATTTTTTTTGGTACAGACAATAAGTCGAAGGAGGACCAACATATTTACTCAGAGGTAATGAGGACATGGCAAATATGAGGTTTCTTCGATGGAGCCTTCCCACTCAGAGGTAATGAGGACATGACAGGAGTGGGCTCCATGAAGGGGTACATAGAACGACTCAGAGGTAATGAGGACATGGAAACTCTATGTAGAGGGGTGATTTTTTTTGGCGAAAGTAAAACGACTCAGAGGTAACATCGACGTGGTCGTTTTGCAAATTTGTGGATCCGTTACCCTTTTTGTGCACTGAGAGTGCAGGTAGTGGATCATGAGGGAGGAGCTCTTTCAGAGAAATAAGTTCAGAGGTATGATTATACATGACTTACTACCTAAAAGAGTGACCGGAATGTGAGTTCAGAGGCACATGCGGGTACATAACTCGATAATCTGGGAGATTGTAAATGTGAGTTCAGCGGTACCGGAGGGTACATAACTCAATAATCTGGAATTTGGAATATGAGTTCAGCGGTTCCGGCAGGTACATAACTCAATAATCTAGAATTTGTGAATATGAGTTCAGCGGTACCAGCGGGTACATGACTCGATAATCTGGAAAATATCATTCAGACATAATATTTCTTCTGGAACTTGTCGTTGACGGGCAACATGAGCAAGTCTCCGTTTTGTTTTGCAAGGTGGTAAGCACCGTTGGATAATACGGCCTCAATGATAAATGAATCTTCCTATTTTGGCTGGAATTTGTCGGCGGTTTTGTGAGTTATGACCATCAGCCTTCGAACTGCCAGAACGAGATCGCCCACTTGGAATGTTCTGATTTTAACCTTCTTGTTGAAGACTCCGGAGATGCGTGCTTGGTAAAGCTCGATTCGTTGCTGAGCCAAGAGGCACTTTTCATCTAAGGCCTCTAACTCTTGTAGCCGACGACGGTAATTATCGTCTGTCGTCATTTGGTAAGTGAGAGCGACGCAGAGCGAGGGGATTTGAGTCTCCAATGGGAGAACTGCCTCACTCTCGTACACCAGGGAGAATGGTGTGTTCCCTGTGGCTGTTCGGACTGTGTTACGATACGCCCATAAGCATTCGCCAAGCTTCTCGTTCCAGTCGCGCTTGTTGTATGATACGAACTTATTGAGAAGTTTGATGATTGTTTTGTTGAATGCTTCTGCCAACCTATTCGCTGTCGGATTGTATGGTGTCGAAGCGATATTCTAAATTCGGTGTTTGTCACAGAACCGATAGAAGGCGTGGCTTGCAAACTGCGGACCATTATCGTGGATGATCCTTCGGGGCAGTCCAAAGCGATAGATGACGTGATGCTTGAGGAAGTTGATCACATTTGAAGTCTTTACTTCTGCGAGCGGAACAGCTTCCGCCCATTTGGAGAAGTAATCTGCGATGGCAAGTATGAAGCGATGTCCTCGGGAAGAAGGTGGAGTAATCGGACCGATGATATCCATTTGTCACGCTCCAGAACCAGAATACTGGAGAGCGGGGGCAGACATAGCCAGCTACGTATATTGAAGTGCAACCCACCTCGCTATACGGTCACGGCTGTCTAGATACATGAGGGTTTATTACAAGCCAACAGTCTCCTATAGTCAAGAACAAGCCTATTGTCTCAATCACAAGCAAGTAAGTAAAGTCACAAGATGTATGATCATTAAATATACAATAATAAGGCATCCCAAATATCACATATTCAGCTGATCATGAAGCTAGTCGTTATAAAATGTTAGGACTAGCAAGAGTTTAGTCATACATGATCAACCCTAGGATCTGTTAATCATGTTACAGCCCGTAGGCAGACAGTAAGTAAGTACAATCGAGCTAAACAAGTGCTCGTTGGCTAAACGCCTCAAAAGAATATTTTTACAATAAAGTGGGAGATCAAAAATAAACCCACTCGTTGCCCTGGTTACGTCTGGTTGCCACCATCGGGCTGGAAAGTCGGTAGATCCTCTAGAGCTGCTCCGAAATCTGGCCATACAAAACCAGCTGGGTCAGATCCCAGAAAGAGCAAGTGCCACAAAGGAAGCTTCACTTAGGAACTAAAACCAGCAATTAGCACCATAGTAATAGATTAATAATAAAGACAGGAATTTAAGAAAAAGCATAACAGGTGATATACGATGAGATAACTATAGAACTATTCAGATAACCAGGTTACAACCCGTAAACCAAACAAGGACCGGGGTTGTAACCCTTCGTCTGAACAGAACTTGGAATTCTTACCATTTATCGATCAGGCATTCTGGTCATACAGTAATTTAGAACAGAATCAGGACAAGACTAGACTGGTTAGACTCCATCCAATCATTTCACGGCCAAGCAAGAATTACGGCTTGATACTTTAACTAACTAGGGTTATCACAGGCCTAGTTACTAGCAAGATGCAGTGAGAATCATCCACAGCCACAAGCCCTGCAGACCATCCAGGTTACCCGGGTTGAAAGATTTAGAGTTGAATTCAGGTGAGTACATCGTCCAGGAAACGAATGTACCCTTAGGTAGCTTGAAGGGTGCAACACATGACAGTGTGCTGGAAATGTGCCCTACTCGACGGCAGGCTACAGATCCCAAGGCGTGCCCAGGTAACGGGATTGCCTGTAGCTGGGAGATCTCTTTATGACTACTATATTAATCTAGTTATTTAGCCTTAGTCCATTTCAGTAGGTACTCCTGACCGTGGTACTCAGGAGTCCCCTCCTAGACATGATGCAAGACAGGACTGGATTATTTGTACAAGCACAATCGCCCACGGTGTCCGGGACATTTATACAGGTCATGTCATGGCAGGTAGCCATCGCAACAGCTTATCAAGATATATCATGTCAGGTTATCATGTCAAGTTCACTGGTCAAGAGTGCGCCACGACGGGCCACAATCAGGTCGTATTATGTTACTTGCCACACCATGTCATGTACAATTGTCATTTCAACCATGTCAATCAAATCATGATTTATCAAGTTCAGGACAAAAGGCGTAAGGATATAAAATGAGCATAAATATACCATAGGAGTTCCAAGGCATGGGCAAAAAAATAATAATAAGATAACAGTACAAAGTTATAAGAGAGTCATGCGGTTCAGGAGTATGCGGCCAGGAATAATCTCATGCGGCTGGAAGGAGAACAGCCCATACGGCTGAATAGGGTCAGGCGCATGCGGCTGAGATGAATTGGTCCATGTGGCTGAGACAAGATCGGGGCCATACGGCTGAAAAGGTTGCGCTTATGCGGCTCACGAGGGATGCTTCGCCTATGCGGCTATGGCAAGCAGGGCTTTATGCGGCTGGGTCGAGTAAAGTCCCATGCGGCCAGCGGAAAGAGAGGGCGCATGAGACTAAGTCAGAGCATTCATGCGGCTGGAAGAAACGGGGTCCTCATGCGGCCAAGGAGGGCGCATGCGGCTAAACGGGTAACGTCTCATGCGGCCAGCGGGAAGAGAGGGCGCATGAGACTAAGTCAGAGCATTCATACGGCTGGAAGAAGCGGGGTCCTCATGCGGCCAGGGAGGGCGCATGCGGCTAAACGGGTAACGTCTCATGCGGCTCAAGAAGTGCAGGGTAATATGCGGCTGGGGACTGATCGAGTTATGCGGCTAGATGAGTTCGACCCTCATGCGGCTCAAGAACTGCCAGTCATGCGGCTGAATAGAACACTTGCCGCATGAAATATTCATGCGGTCAAGTCAGCACAGTTCATCTTCTCCAAAATTTCAGAGAAGAAGAACACCATGAGAGCCAAATTCTCAAGCTCCATAACTCCATCATCCGGAGCCCAAATCCGAACTTCCATAGGTCAAAATAGGGTAGAACGAAATTCTCTACAACCTGGAACCCTCAAAACTCAGAAATAACAAAATTTAGTAGATCAAAACCCAAGATTTTTGAAAATAAAGTAAACTTAGATCTACAAGAATCTAGCCATGAAAAGAGGAAATGCCAAGTACTAAAGTAAGTTAAAATATTGTAAGGAAGAGAATGAAGCAATAAAATTGGAGTTCCTTCATGAAGCAAGTTGCACTTGCCTAGACCTCTGTCTCTCTCTCTCTCTCTGGTAGGTGAAGAAGTAAATGGAAGAATAAGAGGTTAATGAAGAGAGAGAAAGAAGAATAGGTAATAAATACTAATGGTGGTGGTAGGTAGGGGGTTCACCCTTGGTCCATGATAAACCAAAGAAAATCGAGCCAAGCTGAACCAACCCAAGAAATATCCAAGCCAAGATGCAAGCTAAGCAAAGAATCATGCAATACAGAATAAAATACGTATACGTATTCTAAAAATATGTAATACGGACAACAGGTATTACACTATTCCCCATGCTTCGAATGGCCAGGATGCCACTGTCGGATGTAGAAATTCGGATGGTTGGCGGATGAAGTCCACGTGGACTTGGCAGGCTTTGTATTTTCTTCCGTAGTCTATCGCATCTGCTACCATCGTGGACCAGTAGTAATCCATTCGGCGAAGACGGTCTTGCAATTTTGGGCCAGGCTGATGGGCCCCGCAGACACTGTTATGAGCTTCGTGTACGGCTTCTTTGGCTTCTGCATTTGACAGACATCGAAGCAATAATCCGTCGTAGGATTGGCGATACAGCATTTTCATCTCTGTATCGTAGAAGAATCTGAGAGAACGCCTTCTGATAGAGGTAGCTTCCTTTGGGTCCTCCAGCAGAATATCGTAGACTAAAAAGTCAATGAATGGTTGTCTCCAGTCTGGGACTTCGTCGATCGTCTGAGCGGAATAACTTGCCACGAATTGAACATTATTCTTAGGACAGACCAGTTCATGGCCTATCACATCCACCGATTGATGAGTATGATTTGGCACTGTTAGGGAAGCGGCAAGGCCTGCTAAGGCATCGACTTCGATATTTTGGAGTCTAGGAACGCGTTCGATGAAGAACACCTCGAACGATGAGATGATGTTAATCGCTATTTGGTGATAGGGGATCATGTCTTCATGGCGGACTTTGTATGAACCCCGGATCTGATTGACGATTAACTGTGAATCGTCGTATGCTTCAAGATATTCTACCCTCAGCTCTCTTGCAAGTTGGAGGCCAATGACCAAAGCGTTGTACTCAGCCACATTATTAGAGCAGGGTTCTGTGAGGGAGTAAGCACGATTGATTACCAATTCGAAAGGAGAAATCAGGACCACCCCGACTCCGACGACGATGTTGCCCTTAGGTTCGGTCCTTGAGGCGCCGTCGAAGAACATTCACCATATATCATCGTGAGAGGTTGCATGCGAGTCGGCGACCTCATCTGGGATTCCTTCATATATTCTGGACGACTCCGAGCCTGGGTGGGCTGCTAAAAAGTCTGTAAGAGCTTGACCTTTAACAGCCTTTTGCTGGACGAAGATCATATGATAAAAAGATAGCAATATTGCCCATGTGGCGAGGCGGGAGCTGAGTGCCCCTGGTTTAGTCATGAGGACCCTGAGAGGGTTTGTAACGCTCCAGTCCCAAAATACGTAGGACTAGGAATGTAGACATGCCAGCTGTATTCATACGAAGTATACTCCAATATATGGAAGCCTCGTATAAGTACATAAGCTGTAAAATACAGTAGAACCATAACTAATCTCATCCATACAAAAATGAATAAAAGATATATAATAAAAATAAATTTGTCTTGATGTAATATGTTGGGCGGAGACAAATTCACTACCAACAAAATAAGGAAAAGTACATAGAAAATGAAATGAGTGACGAGCGAGCGAAGACGATCCAAGTGCAATCATCCTCGAGAAATAGCAATGAACACGGCTAGAGCTAAAGCACCTGCGAAAGACAATTGCACACGGATGGTGGTACACACCAGTGCATCAACTATATAAGGTGACCACGGATGGTGGTACACACCAGTGCATCGGGTCCAGAACGGTCAGTTTGGTTAGGGACGATATAGGAATGATGGGATTGTGGCTCGATCTTTGACTTCGGTGCAACAACTATATAAGGTGACCACGGATAGTGGTACACACCAGTGCATCGGGTCCAGAACGGTCAGTTTGGTTAGGGACGATATAGGAATGATGGAATTGTCATGGACTAGACGATAATCGAAGGAATTTGATCAAATAATACGAATTTATTTATAACCTTGAAAACTGTATTTTATTACCAAAATATTTATAAGTAATAAAAATCGCTTTAGGATTGAAAATTTAAATTTACTTAGTAAAATATTTTATAATACTTTTAAAGATAGAGTTTTATTAAAGATAATAATAATAATAATAATAATAATAATAATAATAATAATAATAATAATAATAATTTGTCAAATATATGAAATATAATATCCCAAGTTTGTGAAAAATATGGTTTCTAAGTGATACTATAATTCCTTAGTCAAAAATTATTTTTAGAAAATTACTTAAAATTCTAGGTAAATATTTTGGGGTTAAACCCTTCATTTATCAAATATAAATTACACGTAGGTTCAAAACTTAGTATTATATATATATATTTTTTTTTTTGCTACATAGAAAATATATTTAGAATCGTTAAACTAAGTAAGGATAATATTTAGTAATAATAATACTATAATACTCTAGAAAATAATCATAATATATAATACATATATACGTACTCAATGTAAAAATGCTTATAATACACAATAATACTGATTACAACATAGTATACAAAATTTCTCTATTATAATAATAATAAAAGTAAGCAATATAGAAAAAGATGTAAAATAATAATAATAATAATAATAATAATAATAATAATAATATAATAATAATAATAAACCAGCAACTACTTTCCTCTCTTTACACAGTTTACTGTGTTTAGAAAGAAAGGAAAGAGAGAGAGATGAAAAAAATCGAAAGATGGAAAGAGGGAGAGGGGAAGAGAGAGGAGGGAGAGTGTTTGGGAGAGAGAAGTTCCACCGGAGCAGGGCGCCTTGAGCGGAGGGGCGCACGGACGGAGAGGAGTTTGAGCGAGGGGAGGAGTGGCGAACGCGGGCGGAGCTAGCGGCGGTGGTTCAGGGAAATGGCTCCGTGTCACGACCCGCACCCGTTTTTTTTTAAACGGATACGAGACGTGTCCAAGCCAGCCTATGCCGCAGTGTCGGCGGTAGAACTCTGTCACGGCCATAAAGATCAAAATCACAAATAATGCTCATTCACAAACTAATTTAATTTACAATATTCACAAGATTCATATTTGCAGAAAAATATAAACTTGTACAATGGCTACAACTCATCTATTTAACTAGTCTCTAGGCTTTTCGTCTGTAAGTACCCCCGTATCTCCCATACTAAGTGAGTCCACGGCTAACCTGAAAAATATGATTTCCAGTCAGGAATGGAACGAGCAAAATTCACTGAATGCAATTTCAAATAAAAAAAATGACTATAAAACAAAGGTTAGACATCAATTATGAGTTTTGAAAATAAACAGGAAATACAGAAAACTAATAGTAAATAAATAGACACAACAGACTTTCCCCAACTGTTAGAAGTACCTTTGATACGTGATTGGTCTGGGGTACTACACCGCACGGTCTACGAGGTCTACTTGCATGAAAAATAAACACGGGCTACAATGTCTACTTGCAGAAAATAAACACGGGCTACACTACTTGCAGAAAATAAACACGGGCTACACTACTACAGAAAATAAACACGGGCTACACTACCGCAGAAAGTAAACACGGGCTACACTACTGCAGAAAGTAAACACGGGCTACACTACTGCAGAAAGTAAACACGGGCTACACTACTACAGAAAATAAACACGGGCTACACTACTGCAAACACGGGCTACACTACTGCAGAAAATAAACACGGGCTACAATGTCTAACACGGGCTATGGTCAGATCACATATCTTTGGTACTTCTCATTCCCGACTCAACTTTATAATAGAGTATAAAAATCACATAACTAATCGCCAACCAATGAAATATAGTGAAAATCAATATCGAAATGCAAACAATAAACTGTACTCGCCTGTGGTCCTGTGCTGGTGAAACCGATAATCCAAATCACTCAATATACCACAATAGTCAAAACCCGTACAACAGTCCCCGAAAGCTAAAATAAATAATACCAATGATCTCAGAATAGTCAAATTAGCTAAGATTGCCTGTCCTTAAGTCCAATTCTGGACAAAGGGGCAAAACGATAATTTTGGGTCAAAACGGTGTCCACCGTTGGACCCGCTTTGCACCGAAAAGCGTGCCAGAGTCAACGGTCTCTAAAGTCGTCAAACTACATGTCTACAGATCCAGTTTTCCAATATGAACCCAACCGTATGTCCAGAGTTGGATTCCGGCGGGCCGTGCACAAAATCGCCCGTTGAGTGGGACCGTGGGGCCCACAAAACGACGATTTTATCAACGGTCTCAAAATCGGACCAAACTTGGCATATAGGACCAGAAAAATGATACGGTCCTGTTGGCGCAAGTTTCATCTCGATCTGACGAACGTGCACAAAGTAATTGGAGAATTTGCAATGTACATGATACGGGAAATTTCGACGGATACGCATCAAATTCGTCGCGCACACACGACCAATTTGAATTCCGCCAAAGCTCACACGACCACAAAACTGTTACGCAGCTTTCGATGCTTTCAGTTCGCGACAACGTCGTCCCGATTGGCGTGACGCACATCATGTGGAACAATTTCAATGTTTTTAAAACAAGTTTTAGGGAAAACTTTGGGATTCGATTTCTCGACGCATAGTCGATGAATTCAAATTCCGCAAGAAGGGATTCGAAGCCCTACATGTTTTCTAAAAGTCTCTTCAAATAGATTTTCTAATATGGGACTGGATTGATCGGGAACGATCCTCAAACATGGGGGTTTGGGCTGAACTAGGTTCTGTTTTTGGACAGATTTTCCTCCGACTTTGCGTCAGTTTCTCGACTAATTTATGGCAGTTACCTACAAACTAATTGGACAAGATTAAAAAGGGTTATATTGGGTTCATACCTAAACAAACGGTTCGAAGAACCGTCGACCGTGCGCGGAGAAAATACCACGCGAAGTGGTGCTCGTCGTGCTGCGGTTGCTGGCGCCATCCGCGCCTGTGCTCGCGCGCGGGGAGCTCCCCGGCCGGTCCTGGCGGTGCGCGGCGGCGCCGAGGGCGCGCACGGGTCCGCCCAGGGTTGGAGGGGTGGTTGCGCGGCTTGGTTTGGTTGCTTAGGGTTTGGATACTCTCGGCTCTCTCTCTCTCTCTCTCTCTCTCTCTCTCTCTCTACGCGATATATATATCGGTCGAGGGGGGATTCGTTCGGCTCTGTAGGGAAATAACAAGGTCGGGCTTGGGTCTGTGGGGTTAATTCGGTTGGGAGGGTTTTTGTTTGGGCTTGCTCGGGCTGCCAATCATGTGGGCCTTCGCTGTGGCTGAGCTTTCCTCTCGGTTAACACATGGGGTGTTAACAGCTCTCGTGGGCTGGGATTAGAGCACGGCCGGCTGCCACTGCTACTTCTTCATTTCTCTACAACTTCAACCCGCATGTATATATTCTACCCCATCCTGTTTAAACCACCCATGAATCCTATGTAGACCTTAACATCTCCTATATGCACTTGTCTAATTCATACCCATTTAACATCACCAGAGAAACTTACTTCCTTCAAATGGCCACACACACCTACTGGCTTCTATTTTAAACCCATGCATGGTCCTCTCTCTTCAGTACACTCACATAACAAGGATAGCCTCACACTCAAACCCATTATTCCCTACAACAGATGCATGGGTTCATTAATGGTTAAGCATAAATTAACACCTAGGTGTGCCTCCCACTCATCATATCCATATATACATTGTATATATTTTATATAAAATACACATGTCAATATTAATATATATATATATATATATATATATATATATATATATATATATATATATATATATTACCAATCTTGATATATCAATATTAATATATATATATATATATATATATATATATATATATATATATATATATATATATATATATATATATAAACAAAAATATATATATATATATATATATAAACAAATATATATATATATATATATATATATATATATATATATATATATATATATATATATAAAATATATATATATATATATATATATATATATATATATATATATATATTAATATTGATATATCAAGATTGGTAATATATATATATATATATATATATATATATATATATATATATATATATATATATATATATATATATATATATATATAATATATATATATATATATTAATATATATATATATATCATATCAATAATAATATACATTTTTATATATAAATAACTATATATTTAATATACCTTTATATATATAAATACCTATACATTCAATATACGTATATTTATATTTACACAAACATACATATATAAATAATAATATTTATTAATCACCACAAAATAATAAACTAATTAATTATTTATAAACTCTAATAATCACCATTTAAATTAATTAAATAATAAATAAAAATAAAATATTTCAAAATTTTTGGGAAGGAGAGCTACACTCCGGATGAGGGTTTGGCAAGGTGGAGGCGGAGGAGAGCAAGAGTCTGGGCGGTGAGCCAGTTCAGCGGCGCCGGAGAGGGTCGCGGAAGGGGAGGAACTCTAGGAGAGCGATGGTTGCGGGCGGCGGCTCAAGATCCGGTCGGTGGTCGCGAGAAGGTGTCGGCGCGGGCGGACGGGGTTCGTGGGTCTGGAGGACGGCTCGCCGGAGATGGAGGATGGGGTTCTCGCAGAGGCTCGGCGAGAAAATGAGGGCTTTCCGGCGATGGGGGTTCTTCTCGGGAGTGGCGGACGGCGGTGCTTGCCGTGGGCGGCTGAGCGCTCGGCGGATGGGCTGGTCCGGCGTCGACGGAGGTAAACTTAGGTTAGGGTTTTCTTTCTCTCCTCCTCTGTGTGGTGGCGATGGTGGCGGCGTGGGCTGTCGGTGGCTGTGGTGTCGTGGCCAGGGGCAGGGCCGATGGTGGTAGGGCGATGGTTGTCGCGGTGACCGGGGCTGGTTATGTTGGCGTGGCGTTGGGTTGTGTAGAGGAGATGGGTGTTGGGGGTTCTGGTTGCAACGGCAGTGGGGTGGTGTCGGGGCGAACCGCGGTGATGACGACGGGGTTGGGAAGATGACGACGGTCGGGGTGTTGCGCTGTGGCAGGGCTGGGAGTAATGGGGGTGGTGACATCGTGGGTGATGGTGCTGGGTGCGGGTGCACCACGGTGGTGGCTGGCTGTGGATACGGTAGTTTGTTGGCAGGGATTTTTGGTTGCGGTGTCGACCGTGGTGGTCGAGAGTTAGGTTGGGTGGTGGTGATGGTAGTTGTGGTTATGGTGGGGTGGCCGGGCTGTGGCGAGGCTAGTTGTTGCGGTTTGATAGGAATGGAGGAGACGGGTTGGGGTAGTGGTTAGGATTTGGTGTCGGGTTTGGGTTAGATTAGATTTAGGAATTTGATTATGTCGGGGGGTGTCCGACACGAAAAAGATGAAGCTGTATATGTAAATAAAATATGGAATAAGAATCTGGATGGACACTGACACGGTGCACGGTACGTTTGTGGAGAAAATTGTGGATGAAAAATGTGGAAGAGTACCTGCCTATTTATAGGATGTGGGAATTCCTAATTTGGATAGGATTAGGAATAGATTTAAACCCAAAATAGATAATTCATCTATTAATTAAAATCAACCAAATCAAATCAAATCCAATCCAAATCTAATTTAAATCAAATCAAATTCCCTTAGTTTAAAGTCAAATCAATTTCAAATATATAGATTAGTTTACTATTAAAATGTATCAATGGAATCAATTCAAAATTTAAATCTTCACAAAAATTTCGAAATATATTTTTTTCCAAAAATACCAATAATAATAATTTCGAAAATAATAAATCTTTTTGAATACTAAATCTTTTTGAAAAATAAAATATTAATATTAGTAAATTTTGAAAATACATTTTTATTTAAAATGAACTAGTAAATATTTAGGAATTTTATACGTATGTATAAGAATATTATTTGATAACTATTATAATGGAAGACTTTTTATAAATAAATAAAATAATGGACTTGAAAATGTTGATATGATAGCAAAAATAATTATTACATATATTATTTTGAAACTAAAAATGTTTTTCTAAAAATATGTACGCTCGCACATATTCGCACTCGTCGAGCAAATTCGAAAAATGAACTTCCGCGCTCGGCGTACAATACGACTATACGACGTACAACACAAAAAATTTAAATCGGTACCAAATTTAATAAAAAAATAGTAGAAATTTAGGGGTTTTACAGGGTTGACTCGTGAGGTCACATGTATGGTTTGTCCTGTGACATAGTGCCGCGTCTTTTGAATGGCGAACACCAGGATGAGGCATTCCTTCTCCACGGCGGTATATCGGTGCTCTGGCCCGATCATCATTCGGCTGAGGTAATATATAGCTTGCTCATGGCCTGCATCATTGTTTTGTGCTAGCAAAGTGTCGAGGAAATGCTCCATTGCTCGTGCATAGAGCAGGAATAGTTTTTCAGCAATCGGGGCCACCAGGACTGGAGGGTTCGACAAATATTTTTTGATGCTGTCGAAGGCACGCTGACATTCTTCGTCCCATACGAATGAGATGCCCTTCTTCATGAGATGGGTGAATGGCTAACAACACCCGGAGAGGTTGGAAATGAACCTCCTGATGTAAGCTAATCTCCCTTGGAGGCCTCGAAGTTCTCGGAGATTTCTTGGGGGACCCATCTCCATGATTGCCTTCGTCTTCTCTGGATCTACGTGGATTTCCTGGGCAGTAATAATAAAACCCAGGAATTTTTTGCTGGATACGCCCAAGAAAGATTTTGTGGGATTCATCTTCAAGTTGTGTGCTCGTATCAGGTCGAATACCGTCCTCAGATCCTGGAGATGGTCTCCCTTACAGCGACTCTTGACGGCGATGTCATCAATATAGCACTCCACAGTCTTGCGTAAGTAGTCTCTGAAGATGATACTCATAGCTCTTTGATATGTAGCGCCAGCATTCTTTAAATCAAAAGGTATGACTGTGTAGCAGTATGTGCCAATCGGTGTTCGAAATGATGTATGCTTTTCATCGTCAGGAGACATCTTGATTTGGTTGTACCCTGAGAAGCCATCCATGAATGACATGCGTTCGAAGCCGCATGTGTTGTCGATCATGATGTCTGTGATAGGGAGGGAGAATTCATCTTTGGGACAAGCCTCATTCAGATTGCGAAAGTCGATACATATTCGAATCTTCCCATTCTTCTTGAGGACCGGTACTATGTTGGCGACCCAGTCGGGATGTTGCTCCTCACGTATGAAGCTGCTGGCTATCAGTTTATTGACTTCGGCTTCGATCGCATCCATAATGCCCGGACGAAAGCGTCGCTATTGTTGCTTGACCGGCTTTGCATCTGGCCGAATGTTGAGTTTGTGAAGAGCAATATCGGGATTTAACCCTGGCATGTCTTTATAGCTCCAGGCGAACATATCAATGTATTCTTTGACGAGTTCCAGTAGCGATTCTCGCTCTTCGTCTGTCAGGCTTTTACTGACGAAGATTGGTTTTGGAGAAGATTCGTTGTCGAAGTTGACCTGTATAACCTCATCTTCAATAGGAGGTTCTCTCTGTTCGAACCACTTTTCCCATTGTGCATCCAGCTGTTGGGCCCACGGCTCTAACTCGAGGATTTCAAGAATGTCATCATCTTCTTCGTAAGCGTCGGCGAATGCCATATTGACTGACATAACTTGTCTGAATACGTCTCCGATGCTGGCATCCGAATCAAAAGTTGGTGACCCGGTCGAATGTGAATGCCAGTCGCATTCCTTATCTGAACTTTCAGGGGTCGTTGCGGGCGTAACGTATCCTAATCCATATCGGGTCTTGCTATAGTAGTCCCGTGGTTTGCCAGCCGGGACTGGGGGCTTTAATGGTAATCGTCGACCAGTGCCGTAGTTCAAGCCTGATGTAGTCTCCAGATCATATCCCTATTTTTGCATGAGGTATTTGGATTGGGGGCTATAAAGATACAGAGGCAGTCTCCCGGCATCTGATTTGAGATCGACCTTCTCTATGGTAAAGGGTTGTGGGTCGTCCTTCCGGCCGAAGATGATTGGATGGTCCTCTCCCTCGATTATACGGTAAGTGTCTTCGACTGGAGTAAGCTGATTTGCGGTGTAAACATTTGTCACCTGTGTGTGTAGGTGAGTGCCTATACCGTGTTCCATAGCATACATTGTACAAAGCTTATTAAGCTCGAGGTAGTTCAAAGATAGCCCTTTATTAATGAAGTAAGGTATCTTTTTCAGCGGGATTACATCATCTGCGGAGGGAACATCAGTGTGGGCAGCCACATAGTTGTCTAGCTCCGGTTCTTCTTCGGCCACCCTATATATAAATGAAGACTGAGAGGATGATCTGGGCAGCTTGATCGTCAAGGGTTCTGCTGGTGGAACAGAACGTTGAGTCGTTGGCAAACTAGCGACCCCCAGTTTGGTACTCGATGCTGGACGGGGAGTTGTTGGCTCGCTAGAAGCCCCAGACTTTGCATCGGGATGACGATTCTTCTTGGGAAGGCGTATCGTCATTGGCTTGTCGGAGGAGTTGAGCTTCTCCATTTGTGGCTGGCCGACTCTAGGCAGTCTGATTGTTAAGGGCTCCATTGTGGGTCTTGGCACTCGGCCAGACCTTGGCAGCCGGATTATCATTTGCTCTTCTTGTGCCGAGAGGCTGATTGCGTCCTTACGTAGAGTGGCTGTAAGGGATGCGGACTTGCCAAGTTTGCGAGCTTGGAGGTGGATCGTCAGAGGTTCTTCTGTTCCTGTGGCTATTTCGGTACGAGCTTGCACATCTCCTTCACCAAGGTGCCTCTTCGACTTTTCGTATAAGCAGGAGTCTGAGTAGTAGGATTCGACCCCTTTGAAGGGATCGATGTCGGCAAATTCTGTCCTCACGAAGCCGTGTTTGTCGACATACTTGAAGCATTGGTGCAGTGTGGAAGGCACGATCATGTAATTATGTATCCAAGGGCGCCCCAAGAGGATGTTATAGGAAGTGCCTGCGTCTATGACATAACAGGTCACTTTTGACTGGAGATCGATAATTTGGCACTTTAAGCGAATCTTTCCGATCGGGTAGCTCCTGCCCGAATTGAAACCGCTGATGGTGGTGCTTGTTGGCGTCAGTCGATGCATAGGAATACGGAGATGATGTAACAGACCCTTCGGAATGATGCTTATAGAAGAACTAGGATCAATGTGCATCCAATCCACCTTTACGTCGCTAATGTATCCAGTGTAATATAACGGACGATCATGCAGGTTGGTTTTGATGAGCATATCCTATGGAGTGAAGACAATGTTGGGCATCGCTCCCGTGCAAGCGCTGTCTTGGAGATCTGCAGGCGGGCTCTCTTCCGTGAGGTTGACCTGAGGCAGATAGGCGTCGACATTCTGGAGTGCATCGCTCAAAGTTGTACGAACATCCTTTGAGAGTCTCGGGAGCTCTTATAATGACAATTTGGCCGGTGTGTTGGCCAATTGCGCCAAGATGTCGAAGTTGTAGGGCTTCTCCAGCCCCTGCGGTACCTTTTTCGGAGGGATTTATCAAAGCGAGTCTCCTTCGGCCTAGGCTTGTCGGTCGTCGGAGGTTGAGAAGGTCCTGGAGCGTCAGCAGTGGCCGGCTGATGCTCTTCAGCCGAGTTATCTGGCGTAGGATGGGATTGAGCACCAGACCGAATGACGACAGCTGTGGCTTCTTCTTGCCAACGGAGGGTGGTGTGGACTGAGTCACTTTGGGTACCAGGTCCGGATGGACCCACATGACCTCTTTCCGTGATGTGGTGAGGGGCACTAGACCGGCAGCCTGATCCCGGGTAGGTGGAAGATTAGCAATCTCCATTGTCGCCAGAGGGATGGGTAGCACACCATCTTAAGTTTCTGTTGGAGGGAAGCTGCCAAATTGTACTGACACCATATTGGCTGCCACGGTTACCTCTTCGAAATTAATAGCCAGAGCGTTCGAATCGATGAGATATTGGATGTATAGTTTCAGTTGGTAGCAGTCGTGTGTAGCATGGTGGACGTAGCGGTGGTAATGGCAATACTTTGGGCTCTCCATTTCTGCTGGTCGAGGTTCCCGCCTTGGTGGAGGGAGCTGAATTCTATCTCCTTATTTGAGCATGTCCAAGATGGGCTTGACGTGGCCGTCTTCGAAGGAGTAGGTCATTTGCGGCCATTATTTGTCCGCCGATTTTGACTCAGGTTTCTGTGCTGTGTCGGTCACTATAGCCTGCTTGCCTTTGTTGTCCCGATTGTTGGAGGAGTTACCACCATTGTTGTTGTTGGCATTAGGACATCTGCCCTTGTCCTCTCCCTCTGAGATGTGCAATCCCGGCCAGTTGGCGAGCCTTCTTCAACCGTTCTTTGGCGCTAGAGGCACTGATGATAAACGTCTTCCAGTCCTTGAATTGACTTTTACCCATCCAGAGGCTGATTATTGTAAGCAGTCTCTTTTGGCAAATTTTAATTAAGGAGATATCTGGATTACCGGATGGCAACTTCATGGCAGTTTGGCAGAACCGCTCAATATAGTTCTTTGTCAGCTCTTTCTCCCCTTGAACGACGTCCATGAGGGTGGACATTGTGATGTCCTGTCCTACTTCATAGAATCTCTCTAAGAATATGCGCTTCAAGCTGGCGAAGGAGTGGATGCAGTTGTCTGGCAGGTTGAGATACCAGTCGAAGGCGACCCCTTCCAATGCCCCAATGAATAGTCGTATAAGGATGGCATCGTCATGGGGCAGGTGGTCGGTGGTGACCTCGAAGTAGGTGATGTACCGACTTGCGGAGGTCTTTCCATCATATGGATTGATGTGGAATGGTTTATACTTTGGTGGGAAGGGAACATCTCTCCATGCAGCGGGATACGGTTGTCGTATCCTGAGGTCTTGGCAGTTTTCTTGGGCGTAGAACATGGCCCGGAGCTCCTGGCCCTCTCTTCTTGCCTCCCTGGCTTCGTCTATAGCGGTAGGAGCTGACATTTCAGGAGGAATATTGTCCGGGTTTAGTACCGCTGAGTTTGAGTCTACATTGACCGCGGGGCCCGAGTTTGTTTAGCCAGGCGTCCCTCCTTGCAGAGTATGGAGGGCTGCTTTGATCTCGTTTATGGATTTGACCAAAGTGCGCAGTATGGCCTCCAGAGTGTCGATGCATTGGCGATCACTGGGACCATCCTGTTCGTCGTTTGTCATAAATGTCGTCCTGACACGAGTAGAAGTGGAAGGGACGGTGGATGACGTACACTCCGAATCATACCCATGTAACGAGAAGTCATCGGGGTATGTAGGAATGTCTTCCACTCGTTCGGACTTAGAAGGAACAGTACCCCTAGCTTCCGAGTTTGCCTCGTCTTGGGAATTGTGGACGTCCTCGGGGACGTCGGGATTTGCTACATTTGATGGGAGAGTTGTTTCCCCCAGCTCGTCTTCTTAGAACATCGGATTGTCGTGGAGGTTCGGAGGAGTACTACCTCCAGTTCTAGCAACCCCTAGTGATGTGGACGATGAATCTCCCACTATAGCAGATTTTGTCTTTGAACGGGTACCTTGGAAAACTCCGGTGGTGGGCACCCATTTAGACGATAGTCTCTTAGTCATAGTGGTTGAAATCTTCAGGCTGGAAACGTTTGTCTTCTTCCCTCTCCTATCGGCGAGGATTTTCTGAGCAGAGTTGGAGGAGACGACGGGAGGTGCCTCATCCTCTGAACATGGTTGTTGCAGTCTTTGGAAGACGGACTGTCAGTCTTCTCGTACCGTCGTATTATTGCAACAGCAGTTGACGATGACTTGGGTGCAGTGACGTCCGTGGGAGGACTCTTTGCACCCCGAGGCCCCTTCTCTTTTCTTGTGTTTGTGGAGGATAGCCTCACGCAAGTCAGATGGGTCCGGAACGACCATGTTTGCTCCCTGGATTTTGGAAGACTTTTGGGAACCATCCTGTCCGTTTTCCGCCGGGGGCCGGACTCGAGTGGTTTTGTACAACTTCCCATCAGAGGCCCACATAACAGTATGTGGAACGCTCGGATGGTCAGAGGTTGGGTCAGCGGACTGAGCTTGCCAAGATCATGCTGCCCTAGACTTCTTCACTCTGGTGCGTGAGGGAACATAATAGGAAGAGTCTAAGCGGTGCTGGAGAGAGTCAGACATGTCTCTTCGGAAGCACGAGAGATCAGGACTATAGGAGAGGCGGTCGAAGACTGAACCGCGTGGAGCAGGCGGCATGCGGTTGGAATCAACAATCGTCCTGCGGCTGACAGTCGTAGCCGCATGGGCTTTCTTTATGCGGTTGGAAGTCTCAGCCGCATAGGTCTTCTACATGAGGCTGAAAATCCTGGCCGCATGAGGGTTCTCTATGCGGCTGGAAATCCTGGCCGTATAAGTGTTATGCATTTGGCTGGCAGTTTCGGCCGCATGGTCATCATTCATGCGACTGGCAATCTTGGCCGCATGAGTCTTCGTTTTACAGCTAATACCGTTGTTCGGTTTCTTCCTGGAGCTCATAGAATTACTATTTACCCCCTGCAAGTCCAGCATCGTAGTGCATTCCTCTGTCGAACTTGGGGACAGCATAGTCCTCTATGGCTTGAAGTAGGGCCGCATGAGAGTTGCCTTCGCCGTCTTGGGCAGCAGAGAGTACTCCGTCCAGAGCTTGGGGAAAAGCAAATGACTTTGTCCTCCACTCCCTGCGAGCCTTCTTTGTGCGGGTTTGCTTCTGGACCGGGCCAACGCTTCCTTCAGAGAGCATTTCTTCGAACACATGTTGCTCGAAGCGGACGACCATCTTCTGTTGTGTGGAGCCAAGTTTGGATGCATCCGATTGTGTCACCAACTCCTCAGCCGTGGAGAAGTTTGTCCCCAGCAGAGTCGCTATCGTGTTTTCCATTGATTGTAAAAGTACAGAATAATTTATATAGGAGGACTGAACTTAGACTCACAATACAAACTCGCTTGTACAAAGAAAGCCTACGGACGAAAACCTAGGTACATCAATCTAAGTACAATTGTTTATTTTAAATTCTGCAGGTGACGATAGAGGCTAGGGAAACCGACGGTAGCTCTGTCTTACTCCTTGGACGATCGGGTGCAGCCTTGGCTCTGGAGAAGAACTGCTTGGCGTTGACGAAGAAATGCTCTCCTTGTTCTCTCTGTATATGCTCCTCTGTCCATTCGATCTCTGTATATTCTCTCTCTGATTCTCTCTGGATCCGAGCCGGACGTTTTGCAGGGAATGGCACCTTGCTATTTATAAGAGTGGGAGGGCATCATTAGGGTTTGCAATGATTGTCCATTCTCAAAAGTCGACGGTCTGAAAGTTAATTAATCTGGGCCGTCCATCTTGCATATAATAGATTTAAGCAATTGATGTGATTGCATTAAATCTCTGTAGACAATAAATGTTGATTGCCATGAATATTCGCGACTTATAATGGCCTGCCACGTGTCTGATTTGCTCGATTTGATTTGATCTGGGCACTTATTGCAATAAATCTGATTAGGATTTGTTAACACCCATAATTCTAGGAAGATAAGACTGTCACGTGTCTTAATCATCGTAAAAAGTGCCACGTGTCTCCATTGGGCCATCTTGGCAGAGCCGCATATGAGTGGGCCGCATGAGGCTAAATGGCCGCATGAAGATGGACAGCCGCATGGGGATGAACAGCCGCATGAAGATGGACAGCCGCATGGGAGTGGACAGCCGCATGCTGATGGGCGGCCGCATAAGGGATGCAGCCGCGTGCTGATGGGCGGCCGCATAAAGGATGCAGCCGTATGAAGATGGGTGGCCGCAGCCGCATGCCTCGGGATTAGATGGATTCTGCCAGCTGTGAGAAGATTTTCTCCTCTTTCCTAGGAACACCCCATTACGTCAGTCATTATTGCACCTTTTTGTCAGAGCGGTCATTTGTCAAAGCTGTCAGCCGTCAGGGCATTAAATGTAGCAAAAGACGAAGGAAAAAGCTGTTGAAGATCACTTGGCTCCTCTCTGGGCTGCTGGAATCATTCAAGCCGCATATACTCTTGAGCCGCATGGATCCCTGAGCCGCATGGGCTCTCTGAGCCGCATGGGAATCCTTGGCCGCATGAACCTTTATTCTTTTCCATGCTTCTACAACATGCTGAGAAATTGGTTCTGCGCCGGGAACCAAGTCTATCAAGAACTCTACATCCCTATCCGGTGGAAGCCCTAGTAACTCCTCTGGAAATACGTCCATAAACTCTGCGACCAAGGGATGCGGAGCCATCTACTCCTCAACTGAAGCTCCACAGAAGACGCCACTGTCCTGCTCTGCCTGCCGTCGGGTATACTCAAACTCTGGCTCTCTTGGTGCCCCAAACAAAACTCTACCCCCTCGGCAATCAATACGGGCGTGGTGTCTCCTCAGTCAGTCATACCTAATACAATATCGTAGTTCGGTAGTGGCATGACGAGTAGACACACTTCCATCTCTCGGCCTCCCAACATAACGCTCCACCCTCTGCAAACATCACTCACGAGGATGACCCCAACCCTAGTCGTGATCTTGCAGGTCCTAGGAAATGGTTCAGAAACCAGACTGTGTCTAATAGCATAAGATACTGACACGAAGCTGTAGGAAGCCACGGAATCAAAGAGTGCAAATGCTGGAAGGGAGTCGAGAAGAACCGAACCTGCTATCAGCTCTCTGATGGCCACTGCATCCTCAGCCGCCATGGCGAAAGCTCGTCCCTGCTGTCCACCTCGTACCTGCTGCTGGTGCTGACGGAACCTCTGCTGCTGGGTCTGCAATGGCCCCTTCAGCTGGCCTGCTAGAGCCTTGGCTCCACCTCCCTGAGCTCCACATCCAAAAGCCCCAGGACAATCCCTCAACTGGTGATCCCCCGCACCACAAAGTAGGCACTTGTCAAGCTTCTTCCTGCACTCATGGATTATATGCCCCGGCTTCTTGCAGAAGGCACAAACGACTACCTGCTGCTAACGGGGTACCTGCTGCCCTCTCTGCTGCTGATGCTGCACCTGCTGAAAAGGTGCCCGACACTGCTGCTGATACTGCTGAACTGGCCTCTATGGCTGCTGATGCTGGAAGTGAGGCCTCTTGGCCTACCCCTGACTGCTGCTACCACCCTGGAAGTCACGACCCCTCTTCTGCTTCAACCCTAGGTCGTCTTCCGCCGCCATAGCTCCAGAAAATATCTCTACAAAAGTAGCGTTTCGGTCGCTCTTAGTCAGCGATCGAACCTCTCTAATCAAGCCTCGCCGAAACTTCCTCGGCTTCGTCTTCTCAGTCAAGTCATCTATGAAATGGGCCAATCTACAAAACTCCCCAGCATACTCAGCTACCGTCTGGTTCCCCTGAACCAGACCCTCGAACCGTGCCTTGATACCTCCCAAGGCCATATCAGGAAAGAACTGCTCCTTAAACAGCTCCTTGAACTGGTCCCAAGTCTGGCCCTCAACTCCCACCCTGGGATCGGTCTGATACCATGCACGGGCTAAGTCCTGCATCTGATTGCCCGCCGCCTCGATCTGGAGTCGATCTGGTATCTCCGCCAGTCGGAAAATCACCTCGATATGCTCTATCCAGTCGTCTGCATAATGGATGCCCTCTGTGCCGAAGAACTCTCTGGGATGCATCTTTCGAAAGTCCTGTATGTCCTTCTCCCTCCGACGGGGCTGCTGCTGGGCCCCCTGAGCAGTAACCATCTCGACAGGAGTGCGAACCAGCTAGTGTGCCTCGTCGATACCCTGACGAAAATCGGCAGTCTGCTTCGTCTACTGCTGCTGGTGGGACTTCAGAATCCTCTCCACGGAGAAGAGATGTGCAGCATCTACCATCCCCGCAGGCGGAGGCTGCTGCGATGGAAGGATCTCAGGAATCACAATGCTCGGCCTCCTGACTGGTGGAGGTGCTCCTCCAAAAGCTGCAGAAACACCGACTCCAGAGGCCTGCACTAGCCCTGTGGCACCGGGAGCTGGCTGCTGCTGAGGTCGAGAGGTGCTAGACCCCTCTCTAGCGTCTTCCAGTCCAGGGCGATGCGATCTCGTCTCAACCATCCTAGAGACACAGATCAAACAAGAAACAATTACTGAGAAAGAGTCAAATATCAAAAGAGGACAGTTTAAATTTCTAAGGAAGACAATAAGCAGCAAAATAGATATACGTAATCTGATACAGAGTTTTCCTAGTGTGATTGAGTACCTTAAAAAAATACTAATTCCTACTGCAGGCTGCAGCGATATTCTAGTTCAAATACTACTACATTTCCAACCTAGGACCTGCATGGGCCACCACTAAAAATGTGTCACGACCCACACCCTAGAGTAAGGGCACGAGACATGGGTACGTCCAGCCTACGCCGCAGTGTCGGCGGTAGAACGTTGTCCTAGGTCACAACATCTAACAGTTTAAGGTAATAATAGTTATACTCCCCGAATGGGGGTGACATAACATAATATATCTCAATCACATCTAAGGTAGAATCCAAAAATATAGAATGATATAAAAGATGCGAGACCCAATCCACAAGAAATACAAATAGAGAGAAAGCTAAGTGTCTATGATAAACTCCACTAACAACCAGAAATAATACAGATCCAAATAAACAACTCAAATCTCCAATACAATAAAATAAGATAAAGATATCTATGGAGCAACAGTCTCTACAGCTAAGGGATCCGACTGGAAGTCTAGATCACAAGTGTCCTCTAAGCTGTCCCATAGAAAGTATCTAAGCAGGCCTCCTCCTCGTCCTCCGTAAAATTTTCAACAGGTCCAATCAGGACGGGAACGAGCACATATCTCCCAAACAGTTCATAGCAGGTTAGGAGTATAAAGCATACAATAGAGTAAAATACAGGAAATGCTGGAAAGAAAGTACGGGAAAACATGAGGTATTTTGTAACTGAAAGTAAATACATGATAAGTAAAGACTGTAAGTGGATAAGTGATTTAGAGTACAATATGGTTATGTAAACGGCTTAGGGGCACATGAATACAACTAAGAGGCACATGAATACCTACTGGGGATAATGATCACATAACCAATTCTACTTACCCCGCCCCAATCAATACACAAGGATCCATTCAAGTTACGTTATTGGCACATGAATACAGCTAAAGATACGACGCCTCCGTGTCCAAGATATAATCGTCATTATGATACATGCCACAAGTTTTCTCTTCATCGGTTACTGCGATTATGAGATCTCTTCCATAGCCGTAAAAGCTTTCTGATCATCCTTACCTCTAGTCTTCTCATCTTTGAGCTTCATGCAGTCCCGTTTAAAATAATCGTTCTTGCCATAGTAGTAGCAGCCCTCCTTGCACTCCATAACAAAGCTTGTGACTTGAGTTTTCCTTTCTTGTAAGAAGCTACCAGAGCAAACTTCTGTGATAATTCCATCTGGTTACGTCGAACCTCGTCGTTCAATAATCTATTTTTGACTGCTTCCATCATGAACTTCATCCGGTACGGAGTTGCTCACCGATCGATACTACTAACGTCTTCCAGCTTTTCAGTAGAGAACTCAAAAGCAGAATTACCTGAAGCTTATCGTTAATCACCACCTTCATCGCCAACAGCTGATTAATGATATCATGAACGTCATTCAAATGTTGTACCGCCGAGGCACTCTCTGTGTACTTCGAGTTGACGAGTTGGTGAATAAGAAATACCTTGTTGCCAGCCATCTTTCGTTTGTACAGTGAATGCAGCTTCTCCTAAAGTACTTTTGTCGGACTGTCCATAGACACATGATGAAATACCGAATCGTCCAACCATTGGCGGATGAATCCAATGGCTTTTTGATATAATCATTTCCAGTCATCAGCAAACTTGTCCAATGGCATGTGCTCACCCTCTAACGAATCATGCAAATCCTTATAGCATAGTACATCCTCCATCCTTGGCTTCCAAATCGTCCAGTTCTCCTCCGTGAGGGTGATCATACGTGTGTTCATCCGTTTCGTAAACATGGTTGCACATTCCCTTTTAAGAACCTAAGAGCTCTAATACCATATGTTGGGACCGAGTTGCACCTACAAAGCGTTCTGATCCATGTTTCACAACTGACTGTAGTGGAAACTACACAAACCAACCCAAAGATAATGAACCACTCTCTAGCAAAAATACCAAGATCAACATAGTATTTTCGATGACTAGTCACTTGAACAAATCCTAACCTTTTGTAAACCCCCTGGATTTTAGGGTTCTTTTAAAATTTATACAAGAATTATTTTCAATAAATATTTTATTATAATTAGTTTGATCAATAAATGTACTTTTTTGTGACTTTGATTTTTGGAGCATCAGGAATGTCAATCTCTCAAAACTTCTTTCATGAGCTTTGTAGTAGACAAAATTATCTTCATTTTGGTATATTATGTTCCACTCAAATTTGTCTCCTTGCATTCTATTTATATTGTTCATCTTTCAGGTCAATTTAGGCTATTTGACCATCTACCGAAAAACTTGAGCGAACTTTCAATTTAATTTCGTGGCTCAACATCGATCCAACCTAATCGATCCAATATATAATTTTGACATATTTTGAGTCTACTATACACATGCCACTTGTGCGCCATCCTATTGAGCTCCTGCATGCTATTATTTATCAATGATCAAAATGACTTAAATTATAGCCATGATCGTACCAAGTCCAAACCTAACCCAATCGAACCCAAACACGCAACCCAAATTCTTGTGACCACTCATATGGCACCCTTCGAGGCATTGTATGGGGGGTAGTGTCGTTCTCCTGTAAACCCCCCTTTTAAGATTAACTTATATTATTTACTCTATAAATTGAGAATATATATATTATATATATATATATATATATATATATATATATATATATATATATATATATATATGTTTTACATTCTTATAGGCAAATATCTATTTATTTTTAAGGTATGTATAATTACCTTTTTTTACTAAAATATGGTGAGGGCCCTAGCACTGTTGGATTAGGAGTTATACATATATATATCATATATTAGGCTTTTGGTGATAACAAATTTTCTCTTTGGCAACCAGCCCAATAAACCCTGAACACTAGCCCAATCTCCTCCAGCCCAAAGAAATCAACCTAGGCAACTAGCTAGCTGGATAAACACAGTGTCACGACCCGCACCCTAGAGTACGGGCACGAGACGTGGGTACGTCCAGCCTACGCCCAGTGTCGACGTTAGAACGCTGTCCTAGGTCACAACATCTAACAGTTTAAGGTAATAACAGTTATACTCCCCGAATGGGGGTGACATAACATAATATATCTCAATCACATCTAAGGTAGAATACGATAAGATAGAATGATATAAAAGATGCGAGACCCAATCCACAGGAAATACAAATAGAGAGAAAGCTAAGTGTCTATGATAAACTCCACTGACAACCAGATATAATACAGATCCAAATAAACAACTCAAATCTCCAATACAATGAAATAAGATAAAGATATCTATGGAGCAACAGTCTCTACAGCTAAGGGATCCGACTGGAAGTTCGGATCGTAAGTGTCCTCTAAGGCTGTCCCATAGAAAGTATCTAAGCAGGCCTCCGCCTCGTCCTCTGTAAAATTTTCAACAGGTCCAATCAGGACGGGAACGAGCACATATCTCTCAAACAATTCATAATAGGTTAGGAGTATAAAGCATGCAATAGAGTAAAATACAGGAAATGCTGGAAAGAAAGTACGGAAAAACATGAGGTATTTTGTAACTGAAAGTAAATACATGATAAGTAAAGACTGTAAGTGGCTAAGTGATTTAGAGTACAATATGGTTATGTAAACGGCCAAGGGGCACATGAATAAAACTAAGAGGCACATGAATACCTACTGGAGATAATGATCACATAACCAATTCTACTCACCCCGCCCCAATCAATACACAAGGATCCATTCAAGTTACGTTATTGGCACATGAATACAGCTAAAGATACGTGAACTCATGTAATGAGTAGTACATGAGGCACATGATAGTATATGAAGGCACATAAGAACATGTGAATACATGAACTAGTACAAGTACAAGGAGTACCTGATGCACATGATAAAGTACATGAACATAAAATACTCGATGCACCCGTAGAGGGATAACATCTCCGGAAAGGATCCATATAGTACTAATCCGTGAAAGATACGTGTCAGCATCAAGTAAAGTAATCTAGAGCAAGAATATAGTCCCAGACAAGTATGAAAAGATCAGAGAATGTACTCGCCTGCTATCTGAATGTCCAAGATAAAAGTACTGTCCGACAAGTGGTGTCTGTCTCCTATAGAATAGTACAAGTCACTATGAGTCTAAAATTATAATAAGATGCAAGTCAATGCATTCTACATGAATCTAGGTCAATCTAGACCAAGTCAACTCTTAGTTAAATCTGGTCAACCCTAGAAGTCAAACTAGGTCAACTAGGTCAAACCTAAGTCAACAAGTCTATACTAGTCTAACTAGTCTATTCTAGGTCTAACAAGGCTACACAAGTCTATCTAGACTCTATACTGACAAACAGATACACCCATAGGCTAGGAACCCTAGGCTAGAGGCTATTAGGCAATATCATGCCTAAACCAAAGTCACAAATCACATATACACATTGATATATTTATATAATATAATATAGAATACACATTAGCATATAGGTTACCTATATGTATACCACACATACATATATATCTAATATAATAATAGTACACACACATTATTATAATATATAGGATACCTATATACATCTCACAAATATATATACATATATATATATATATGTATGTACACATATATATTGGGATAGGAAAGTGCAATGTGAATAGATACTTGTGTGTGTATGGCATGAGGGTGTGTGTTAGCAGGAATTAAGAAAACAGTGAGTGTACATTGTCCTGAAAATCAGTGAGCTAACTAGAGGAAATCAGTGAGCTAACTAACAAAATGAAACCTGGAAAATAGTTGACACTGTATAGGAAGGGAATTTAGTTCAGGATGTTAAGAAACTTTATTCTCAGGTTAAAGAAATTAGTCCAGGTTAAGGGAAGAATAGTTCATGATTAACAGTTTGTCATGAATCAGCTAGCTAATTACCAAAACCCTGTGACAGTTAGACATGATTCAACCCATTCATTTCAGTTTACAAGTAGGAAAAGAAACCAATTCTCAGTTCAGTTTATAGTTCAGCTATAGAACTGAACTAAATCTACCAATGAAACAAAATCAGTTCTATTTCATTCAATCTCAGTTTTCAGTAGAAATCAGTAGGCAGGAAACCATTCTCAGTTAACAGCATTCGAAAAGGGAAAGGAAATCAAAATCTTAGTTCAACAGTATTCGAAACCCACACATTGCTAAATCCCATTCACAACTCAAAAAGCCTATTCTAAATAAGAAATCATAAAGTAAACCTAAACTAAAATATGTGGGGATCATTGACAGTTGAAAACATTAGTTTAAAATAGGATTTAAAATGGATTAACAGGTTTTACAGTTTAGGAAAAAAAAAAGTAATGTGGTAACTGTCAGTATCAGTGAATACAAATTGAAAGCTCAATCCAATGCCAAAATCCATTATAAATCATAAAGCCTATTTGAAACATAATCTTAAGCTAAACATGAACAACAATTATGTGGGAGTAATTTAACAGTGGAAAACATCAATAAAACAGGGATTTAAAATGTTCATGAGTTCAGGAATGAAGTATTAGTCCAACCAACCATTTCGAATCAAATATTCCATCCAACACCTAAACTAACATGTAAGCAAACTAATATAGATTATTAATCATATATAGGATCTAATTTAGTAGTTAAAACATGAATTAAGACATTTAAAAACTGGAATTTAACAGAGAACAAACAACAGGATTGTGCACTCACAGTGCACGTACAGTGCACGCATGATTCCGTGCACGTGTCGTGTCACTTGGGGAACCCCGTGTCAGTGGTTGCCCCAACAAGTGTGTTAAATATTACGTGCCCACGTGTCGTGTGTTGTACGAAATCAACCCCGAGCAGCAGGGGAAGGATTCTGCGCACGCGCGCGTGTGCACCCGCGTGTTCTCGTGTCCATTGCGACACGACACAACACCAATATCAACTCAGAACACCAAAAATTAATAAATGAGCCAAAACCCTAATTTCCTATTCAAAAATATTCCAGAAATCAATTCGAAATGCCCTTTTGGGCATTTCATCAAGCACATTCACGTATCCACTGATACCTGTCCGATACGGACACGTATTGGACACGAGACCTAGGGTAAGCTATACCTACAGTTAGGGTAGGCCTAGAGCTTCCTAAATATGCAATAAAAGCCCTATTTTATGGTGTGGATTAGAAATTACCTATGGGTTTGCAAAGTATCAAAAAGCCCCAATAAGAATGGATCCTCAAGCCACCAAACTCCTTCAAATTGCTTCTCCTCTGAAATTTCTCACCACAAACAGAAAGTAGAAGAAATTTAGAACCTAATACAATTGGTTTGAGGGAAAAATGAATTAAATAGGATTTTCTAGGAATTATTGAAGTTGGAGCATACCTCTTCCTTAAACTTGAGAACTTTCTAAAGGAGGCTAGCCCTAACTTTGAGGAGGCATTAAATTGATTGGGGGATTAGTGTTGGCCGGCCATGGGCTGTGTTGGGCTAGGTTAGGGTTACATGGTGTTGGGTTTTGGGCCTCTGTGGGCTTAAGTCATTAACCATGACTTGTGAAAACACAAGCCATTAACTAGCCTAATAAATTCCTATTTTCTCCTAATAATTTCTAATGAGTTTGATATCACTAACTTAGGTCAAGCTAGGGTTACACACTCTAACCAAAGTAGTCATGACCTAGGTTAGCTTCTAGGACAGTCTCCTAAGACACCCTGAGTCAAAGTCAATAATAGCACCAATCAATTATACTAAAAATCACTTAAAAATTCTAATAATTATAATTAATACTAATAATTCCCAAATAATTCCAAAATTTTAAAAATGACCAAAATACTCTTAAGCTAGAAATGTGATAGTGACACACAGGCAATTGGGCGGGCAACTGTTATTAACCTAAACCCACCACCCACAGCCCGTTAACCCAACTTTTAACTTGGAGTTATAGGTTAGCGGGTTTGGGCTTAACCCGACCCGTAAATTTTGAAAAATTTACCATTCATTTCCTCTTCTATACGTATACGCATGTACTGTAGCATGCCGCTTTGTAGATGACCTCAGAGCATGTCGTACAGTGCTTGATCCTCCAGTTGGCCGAGCAAGTCCTCCCGCCCCCTCCATCTCTTATATATGATCTATTCCCATTAAAACTAGACGCAAACTTTCTTCATCTTCATCTTCTCAATCCCATGTGCACGAGCTACGTACCTTCCCGTGCCACCATCGTACGACCAACCTCTCTGACGGTGCCCCACCATACGGCAGTCGTGCGCCACCGCCGGACGCACACGACCAGGCACCTACAGCGGCAGCAGCAGGCCACACACGTTCGTGCAACGTACGAACAGCAAGCAGCGGGCGCTAGCGGCCAACCGCCGTCGCGACTACCACACACGATCGTGCATCCTCGAAAGACCCCCCTTTGATGGTCGTCGTCCTCTCCGACGTGAAACAGAGGCTATTAGTGCATTTCACACGAAAACCCATCATGACGCACTTTAATTCGAGTCCAGGATTACGTTTCGTCACAACAACTTTGGACGCATTTTTTAGAAAATTCGATCGTTGGATCATCGATCTGATTCTTTCTTCTCAATATCAGTATATATCCCTTCGTTCACCTAAAATTTCAACCGTTAATTTGATTGTTTGATAGATCAAAACCGGCCACCAAGTTGACCGTTTAAATCACGTTTATTTTGGACAGTTTTGTGGAGCCAACTTCGCAGATTCGTTTCTCTTTCGTCGAAGCACCCATTGATGAACCACCAACTCCTCTGCGTAGCAGGTATAATCACCTTCGTGCCATAAAATTTTTAGCTTCATAGGATGTCGTTTGGTTGGTTGAAATCGACGTCAAAGTTGGCCTCTCGAAACCGTAATTTCCAACTTGTAAAATTCTAATTTTGGACCCGGGACTATGGATTCCAATTCTGACGCCACTAGTGGACTCGTGAAATCGTTCTGCCTAAAATTTATGTAAAGTTTGCTGAGTTTGGAGCAATGTGGACCCGACATGCATTTCGGTGCAAATTGGGTCCCAACGTCCCGGTCAACAGGTCATTTTGAGATCGGCTCATCGGAATCCAATTTCGAATATACCGTTGGGTTCGTATCTTCTTTCTGGACTTGTGGACATATAATTTTCTGGGTTTAGTAGACTTGTATGCTAGCACAATTTTCGGTACAAAGTGGGTCCAACGGCGGACATCGTTTTGATCCAAAATTATCGTTTTGTCCCTATGTCCAAATTAGACTTATAGATAGGCCATCTTAGCTAATTTGACCATTCTAGACACATTGGTTATATATGTTTCATCATTCGACGACGTCTATTAGATTTTCTTTATGTAATCACCGTTAGTTATAATTAATTCATATTTATGTTTGTATTTCAGAATCCGTGCATCGAAACTAAGATCAGTCGATTCCAGTGATCTCACATCGCTAAAATTAATAAGTTGACAATGTGGATCGCCAAGATAAGATTATAACCTTGCGGTTGATCATCTTGTCTTGATTTGTGTGTCATAGGTTTCGCTGTACGAATAACGATGTACAAATTTGATATTTTTAAAACTACAACTTGCAATTCAAAATATTAACTATAATGATCGTAGCGGCTCGTGTGGCCTAGTTCTTGACGATTAATTAACAAGTGACTTTGATAACCTAAGGTAATACACGACTTGAACGACCCAAGCTTTCTAGGTAGGAGTAATGAGTAATACGTGTACTTTAGTATGATATATATATATATATATATATATATATATATATATATATATATATATATACTTGTTTGTGATCTAGGTTAATAGATATTGAATGGAGTATGGTTCATTGGCTCATGCATAGTATGATAGACTTTGGTACTGCAGTCTCATCACAATTTGGACAACTCCAGGTAAGTATACATTGCCACTTGATTTACAGTATTTATATGCTTATATTTCTTATCAGTCGATCACACTGGATATACTATACATGTTTTTTATGTTCCTTATCAGTATACTATCATGATTATATCTGCTGACACATAGACATGATTCACGGATTTATACTACATGGCATATAGGTGACTTATTTATGATCTTTGGACATATACTTGATGATTACTTCATGTGTACATGTTTGAGCGGATTTGTGGACTTATCATTTGTTAGAGTCGGACTGGACATGTCGTGGATGCGACATGGACAGTTTCATTGGGTGGGGAGGCCGATCATTAGGCGGAGGGGCTACTTGTAGCTTATTTTTATGTTTTGATGTTGTTGCAGCTGGTGACTCAGACCTTTGCATATGTACCCCTTAGAGAGAGCTCCATTCGTCGAACGTTGTCCTCAAGTGCATTTCACACAGACTAGATAGTCTGTTTAGTAGTAGTGTTACTGATCACCTGACTATTTTTCTGTTACCTATTTCTAGAGCATATGTTTACTCCCTTCACATGTTATTTACTATACTTCATTTCAGCATGTATATTATGTATCTGCTATATCCCACTAAGGCCCTGGTTTCCTTCCAGGTATATGCTGAGATCTGACATAGGATATCAAGGGTTTACTTCTTTGAGATTTTTCAGGTATCATTAGTTGATGCCTTCTTGTCGTTATACTATTGTTATTTTCTCTCATAGTTTATAGTATTGTAGATAGATTTTATGGATGTTTAGTAGTAGATATGTGGATTATGATATCATTTAGACAACCTATACGTATTTGAGTTGGAATGGAATCCATTTGAATGCGTAGGTGGCCATTGCCACGTGGCCTGGTCTCGCATATTTTGAGACTAGGGCGTGACACCTTTATAACTTCTTGAAAGATTACAAGATTGAATAAACTATGTTGATCCCTTTGTCCAAAGATTCAACCCCCTCACCAAACTCAAGAAGAAACAGAAGATTACAATGTAAAATCACTCACCCTACACATAGTGATCTCGCTGAATGAGAAAGACAATTCCATGAACATGTTTTCTCTTCCTGATGTCTTGGATTGCGAGTCGAATAGAAAAGTACGAACTTTATCTTAAATTTTCTGTGGACTTGCTCCCTCGAATCTCCCGTATTTAGCTTCTTGTGACCCCCCCCCCCCCCCAAAAAAAACCCAACTTATATATAGGTTAAGAAACTTATTTTAGAGTTGAACTTTTTTTCTCAAATAGTCCATCATTATCTGGACGTCTATACCGATCCAACAATTTAGATAAAATCCAGAAACTCGTTCAGTCCGACCAATATCAAATTTAGACCGTGTTACGACCCGTACCCTAGAGTAAGGGCACGAGACGTGGGTACGTCCAGCCTACGCCGCAGTGTCGGCGGTAGAACGCTGTCCTAGGTCACAACATCTAATCAATTGAAGGTAATAACAGTTATACTCCCCGAGTGGGGGTGACATAACAGAAATATAACTCAACCACAGCTAAGGTAGAACAGGTAAGATGGAATGATAATGAAATATAAAAGATGATAATATCCAGGAAAGAAACATCACAGAGATACAACCAGAATTCTAAGTGTCTATAATAAATACATGTCTCAGAATATCTCAAAATCTAATACAGTAATCCAAGTAAAGTAAAGACAGTCCTAGTCTAAGGGAGTGTCATCTACTGCTAGTGGATCCTGCTGCTGGTCCAAGTCCAGGCACTCGTCTAGTGTAGCACCGTAATAGGTAGGGCAGAACGCCTCAGCCTCGTCCTCTGTAATATTTCAACAGGTCCAGTCAGGACAGGAGCGAGCACAGTACATCTCAACAAATCATAGCAGGTCAGGATATATAATCATGCTAGAGAGTAAGATACAAGAAATTGAAGAATAATATGGTAAACAGGAAAGACTGTAAATAAATAGCTACAGTATATAGAGAAATGATAGTGTCTAGTGATTCAGAGAACAAGATGGTTATGTAAACGACACGATGTTATACACGAGTAATCTACAGAGGTTGTACACGAGTAATCTACTAGATTGAATACATAACCACTTCTACTCCCCCGCCCCAATCAATACACAAGGATCTGGCTAAGTTATGTTATTGCACACGAAGTATAGCACACGAGATCATGTGAATACATGAATATACACGATTTTATACGATTTGTACACGAATGTCACGAATACAAGGAGTACACGATGTTCACGATAAAGTACACGAACACGAAATACCCGATGTATCCGCTAAGGGGATAACATCACCCAACAAGATCCATATAGTACTAATCCGTGTTTCCAACATGTCAACATCATGTAAAATAATCTAAAGCAGGAAATATACTCCTAATGCAGGATATAAAATGATCAGAGAATGTACTCGCCTGTAACCGGTGAATCTGAGAGAATATAGACTGTCCGAGGAGTGGTACCTGTCTCATATAGAACAGTACAAGTTACTATGAGTCTACAATGATAATACGATGCAAATTAATGCATTCTACATGAAACTAGGTCAATCTAGACCAAAGTCAACTCTTGGTCAACTCTGGTCAACCCTAGAAGTCAAACTAGGTCAACCAAGTCAAACCTAAGTCAAACTAGTCTATTCTAGGTCTAACAAACCATTCTAGGTCCTAACAAGGCTAAACAGTCTATTCTAGACTCCATACTAGGCATATCATGCCATAGGCTAGAAGACTAGGCCATGGGCCAATAGGCTATACCATGGCTAAGCAACCATATCCATATCTATATCTAACCAAACACATATATACAATACATTATATCATATGGTATCACATACACTATATATATCTAATATATATATATAAAAGCACACATTCATATATATAGGAATCCTATATATATAACAAACTCAATTCATATATATATACACATATGAAAGAGAGGGGAAAACACAAACATACTAGTGTATGTGTGTGTGTGTCAAAAGAGAGAGTGAGATACATGAATGTGTAGGGGATGTGCAGGAAAACAGTGAGTGATAGTGATACATGAGTGTACACATGTGTGTGTGAGTGTAGGGGAGTATGAGAGAGGGTGTGGTGCCATAACATGAGTGTGTGGGTGTGTGTGTGGTGATACACAACAGTGAAGGGAAACAAACAGTGGCAAAACAGTCCCATAATCCTCAGATTTTCACATGAACAAACCCCAAATCAAAACACAGTTTTAACAGTGCCTAACAACAGTTCAATAACTCATGAATTCACATAAAAACTATAAAAACAGTCCTACAATGCAAATCTCAGATTTTAGGATCAAACCACAACCAAATACCCAATTTCATTTTCAGATTTTCAGTCAATTCAAAGAAAGGAAATCAATTTACAAATCAATTCAATACCTCCCCCCTCTCATTCTCAGTTATACAATCTCAGGTTTTGTAAAAGCCATTCACAAGTTCAACAATTTCATTCTCAGGTTTTGTTTTGTATTCGAATGTAGGGGAGTTAACACAGGTATACACAGATTGGAAACCACACATTAACAATCCCATTCTCAGGTTCTTTTATAAAATCTCAGTCAAGAGATCAATTCAGGAAATTAACAGTTAATGAAACACAACCCATCATTCAAAATCTCGATCTCTCAACCAAAAGCCTATTTTGAATGAAATGTTACATTATTATGAATCAACAATCATGTGAGAATCATCAAACAATAGAACAACAATCTAACTTAGGTTAGCACAGGATTTAACAGTTAGCTATAGCTCATAAAATAAGAAAAAACTGGATTCTTAGGTTTTAAACAATTTCGAAAACCAACCCAATAACTAAAGTTTCATTCTCACAACAACAAGCCTATAATTGAGTGAAATAACTTAGCTAATATGAAATGTAGCATGTGGGGATATTTAGCAGTGATAATTAATCAAACAACAGGAATTTAGAGTTAGGAAAACAATGGGAAATTAATGTAACAGGACTGTGTATCAGAAATTTACAGTTTAAGCCAAAATCGAGCCAATACACCATCAAAACTGATCTAACTAGTAAATTCTAATTTATCAGAGATTACACATGATATTTAGAATCTAATAATCAATAAAAACACATTTAGAACCATTCAAAATCGAATTAAAATAGAACCAAACACCCTGTGCACTGAACCGTACAGTGCAGTGCACGTGCACATGTAAATACGTGTCCGACACGACACGAGGACTCGTAAAACTTTATGAGCCTCGTGTCAGACAGTGCCCCATCACGTGTGTCGATTTTCTCGTGTCGATGTGGCGTGTCCCGTACGGAATAGCCCCCGAGTAGCAGGGGAGCTACAGTGCCGCGTGCACGCACCCGCACCCACGTGTTCCCGTGTCCCCCAAGATTCGACATGACACAGAAATCACCATACGACACTGGAAACCCCTAAGCAATACTAAAAGCTAATTTCCTATTTATTTAGAATTCTAAAACTCGACTGAAATGTCCTTTGAGACATTTTGTCGAACACCCTTAACACACGACTGGTACGTGTCCGATACGGACACGTAATGGATCCAAAACCTAGGGTTAGCCTATCCTACTGTTAGGTTAGGGTTAAAAAATCCTAGAAATGAATTTTAACAGAATTTAAATGCAATAGAAGGGATTATACCTATAGGTGAACAATGGGTTAAAATCCCCAAATGGAAAGAGTTTCACAAGCCACCAAACTCCCTCAAATTGTGTTCTTCCTGAAAATACTCATCAACAACAGCAAGATTACTAATATTAGGTCCTATTGCAATTTGTTTGGAGGAATTTGGAGTAAAAATGGATTTTCTAAGAATTTATAAACATGGGGACTCACCTCTTCCAAATGACAATGGTTTCCTAAAGAGGCAAGCCCTAATTTCAAGAGGATATAAATAGGAGGAGAACCTTAGTTGGCCGGCCAGAAATTCCTAGGGTTAGGGCTTGGTTCAAAGGGTGTGGACCTATGGGCCACTAAGCCTATTAGTCATAAAATGACTTGTGATTTCACAAGCCATTCCTTAATCAATCTAGCTCCTAATTTCCCCAAATTAATTTCAATGAGCTAAACCTCACTAACTTAAGTCAACCTAGGTTTTCATATCCTAATCACTTAGTCATGACCTAGGTTTGCCACTAGGTTAGTCTCCAAGGTCAACATAAGTCAAAGTTACTAAAACACCAAAATCAATTATTCTAAAATCACTTAAAAATCACATTAATTATAAATAATAATAATAATTCAAATTAAATTCTAAAATTTTCAAAATGACCAAAATACCCTCAAGCTAGAAAAGTGGTAGTGACAAATCTACCCCCCTTAAAATAATTTCGTCCTCGAAAATTAAAGGCGAAACTAACTGCTAAGAAGGATAGAAAAGTATACCTCAAGGTCCAAAAAGATAGGGGTACCGCTCGCGCATCTCATCCTCCCGCTCCCAGGTAGACTCTCCTGGAGAATGATGCCTCCATGCGACGCGTACCAAGGGTATCACGTGGTTCCTCAATACCTTCTTCCGGCGATCCAAAACCTTCACAGGCTGCTCTCGATAACTGAGAGTAGGTCCAACCTCTATCTTCGAGTGATCGAGCACATGGCTAGGGTCAGCCACGTACCGTCTGAACTGTGATACGTGGAATACGTTGTGGATGCCCACTAGTGCAGGTGGAAAGTCTAGCCTGTATGCCACGTCACCGACTCTCTCGCTGATAACGAAAGGGCCGATGAAGCGCGGGCTAAGCTTCCCACCTCCACCAAAACGTATCGTACCACGAGTCGGAGATATCCGCAGAAAAACCATGTCTCCAACCTAATCACAAGCAAGGTCTCAAGTTACTAAAAATCAAACACGATCAATCAAGCAAAACAAAATACAACCTACTTATAATCATATCTCTGAATCTATACCTCAAACTCCAGCGGCCTCCGGTGGCTATCGGCCCAGTGCCGATGTCTATCCTGTGCTACGCGAAGTCTATCCCTAATGAGCTTCACCTTCTCGGCTGCGTCAACAATAATTTCTGGTCCCAGTAAAGCTCGCTCTCCAACATCATCCCAAGATAAGGGTGTACGACACATACGCCCGTACAGAGCCTCAAACGGTGACATCTCAATGCTGGCCTGATAACTGTTGTTGTAAGCAAACTCTACCAAATGCAGGTGATCCTCCCAGGAACCTCCAAAATCCAGGACGCACGTCTGCAGCATATCCTCAAGGGTCTGAATAGTCCTCTCTGACTGTCCGTCCGTCTGGGGGTGGTATGCGATACTAAACTTAAGCTGAGTGCCCAAGCTAGTCTGCAGACTCCTCCAGAAATGGGAAGTAAAGCGACTTCCCGATCTGAGACTATGCTGACGGAAACTCCGTGAATCCTGACTATCTGTCTCATATACAGCTCCGCAAGCCTCTCTGTAGACGTACCCACCTTGAATGGCAAGAAGTGGGCCAATTTGGTCAACCTGTCAATGATGACCCAAATTGCATCTTTCTCTCCTGGCGTACGCGGCAACCCCGATACAAAATCCATGGTAATATGTTCCCATTTCTACTCTGGAATGGGCAACGGCTGCAATAATCCTCCGGGCCTCTGCCTCTCTGCCTTGACCTGCTGACAGATCAAGCATCTAGCTACGAAGTGGGATACCTCCCTCTTCATCCATACCACCAGACATACTCTCGCAGATCCCTGTACATCTTGTTGGCACCAGGATGTATAAAGTACTGCGATCTGTGAGCCTCCTGCATAACCTGCTCTCTGAGCTCTCCGCTGGACACACATAACCGGGAACCGTGCCTCAGGGCACCATCCTCTGCAAGTGAGAACTCAACATCCTCCACTCCTGCACTGATCTGCTCCCGGATACACCGCAGAGCCACATCATCGAACTGTGTCGCCTTGATCCTGTCTATCAAGTCCGACTGTATCTGAAGGCCCCATAACTGCATCTGCACCCCTGGCACAATCACCTCTATCCCAAGGCTCTCCAAGTCTGCAAGCAGGTGCCAATCCATAGTCAAACACATGGCTGTCGGATACCTACTCAAGGCATCAGCATCCACGTTGGCCTTTCCCGGGTGATACTGAAGTGCGATGTCAAAGTCCTTCATCAACTCAAGCCACCTGTGCTGCCTCATGTTGAGCTCCTTCTGTGTAAATACATACTTCAAGCTCTTGTGATCTGTGAAAATCTCCACCCTCTCGTCATACAGATAGTGCTTCCACAACTTCAAAGCAAAAATCACCGCTGCCAGCTCCAGGTCATGGGTAGGGTAGTTCTTCTCATGGGGACATAATTGCCTGGAAGCATAGGCAATCACCTTCCTATGCTGCTGTAAGACACAACCCAGCCCCTTTCCTGAAGCATCACTATAAATAGTAAATCCACCTGATCCTGAAGGCAATGTCAGAATCGGAGCTGTCGTAAGCCGCTTTTTCAACTCATCAAAAGCTGCCTGACACTCCTCTGACCAAACAAACTCAGTATCCTTTCGGTTCAACCGTGTCAACGGCTCTGCAACCCGGGAGAAATCCTGTACAAATCTCCGATAATATCCTGCTAGCCCAGGAAACTCCTGATCTCTGCCACTGAAGTCGGCGCTGTCTAAGCCTCAACTGCTACAATCTTCTTGGGGTCAATTGAGATACCATCTCCAGTCACCACATGCCCCAAAAAGTCTACCCGGTCCAAGAAAAACTCACACTTGGAGAGTTTTCCATAAAGCTGCTCCCTCCTGAGAGTCTCTAGCACTATCCGCAGATGCTCCTCATGCTCCTCCTCTGTCTTGGAATATATCAAGATATCATCAATGAACACCACTATGAACTTGTCCAAGTACTGGTGGAACACCTTGTTCATTAGATTCATAAACACTGCTGGTGCATTGGTTAGCCCAAACGGCATAACCAAAAACTCAAACTGCCCGTACCGCGTCCTAAAAGCGGTCTTGGGGATATCCTCCCTCTTCACCTTCACCTGGTGATAACCCGACCTCAAATCAATCTTGGAGAACACCCGAGCTCCGCTCAACTGATCAAACAGATCATCGATCCATGGCAGTGGGTATCTGTTCTTGATTGTCAGGTTGTTAAGTGCCCTGTAGTCGATACACATCCGCACCGACCCATCCTTCTTGGATACGAAGAGTACCGGTGCACCCCAAGGTGAAGAACTCGAGCGAATGAAGCCCTTGTCCTGCAGCTCATCCACCTGCTTCTTCAGCTCCACTAACTCGTTGTTGTTTACTCGATAGACATGCTGGAAGATTGGTTCCGCGCCGGAACCAAGTCTATCGTGAACTCTACATCTCTGTCCGGTGGAAGCCCTAGCAACTCCTCTGGAAACACGTCTATAAACTCTGCGATCAAGGGATGCGGAGCCACCTGCTCCTCAACTGAAGCTCCACAGAAGACTCCGTCGTCCTGCTCTGCCTGCCGCCGGGTGTACTCAAACTCTGGCTCTCCCGGCGCCCCGAACAAAACTCTACCCCCACGGCAATCAATGCGGACGTGGTGTCTACTCAGCCAGTCCATACCTAATACTATATCGTAGGTCGGTAATGGCATGACGAGTAAACTCACTCCCAACTCTCGGCCTTCCAATATAACACTCCGCCCTCTGCAAACATCACTCACGGGGATGACCCCACCCCCGGTCATGATCGTACAGGTCCTAGGCAATGATTCAGAATCCAAACTGCGTCTAATGGCATACGATACTGACACAAAGCTGTAGGAAGCCCCGGAATCAAAGAGTGCAAATACTGGAAGGGAATCTAGAAGAACCGAACCTGCTATCAGCTCTCCGATGGCCTCGGCATCCTCAGCTGCCATAGCGAAAGCTCGCCCCTGCTGTCCACCTCGTGCCTGCTGCTGGTGCTGTTGGAACCTCTGCTGCTGGGTTTGCAGGGCTGGTCCCCTCTGCTGGCCTGCTGGAGCCTTGGCTGCCCCAGCTCCTCCTGGTAGCGGACGCATCGACGCAACTGGACACTCTCGTATCTGATGGTCTGCTGATCCATACATCAAGCATCTGTCGAGTCTCTTCCTGCACTCGTCCCACTTGTGCCCAGGCTTCTTGTAGAAAGTACAACTAACAGCCTGATGCCTGGGTGCCTGCTGCCCTCTCTGCTGCTGGTGTTGCACCTGCTGAAAAGGTGCACGGTCCTGATGCTGGTGCTGCTGAACTGGCCTCTGCTGCTAAAAGTGCTGCTGGAAGTGAGGCCTCTTGGCCTGCCCCTGACTGCTACTACCACCCTGGAAGTCACGACCCCTCTTCTGTTTCAGCCCTAAGTCGTCTTCCGCTGCCATGGCCCCAGAAAATATCTCAGCATAAGTGGCGTTCCGGTCGCTCTTAGTCAGCGATCGAACCTCTCTAATCAAACCCCGACGAAACTTTCTCGCCTTCGTCTTCTCAGACAAATCATCAATGAACCGGGCCAATCTGCAGAACTCTCCGGCATATTCAGCTACCATCTGGTTCCCCTGAACCAGAGCCTCGAACTGTGACTCGATACCTCCCAAGGCAACATCAGGAAAGAACTGCTCCTTAAACAGCTCCTTGAACTGGGCCCAAGTATGGCCCTCAACTCCCACCCTGGGATCTGTCTGATACCACGCACGGGCTAAGTCCTACATCTGACTGCCCGCCGCCTCGATATGGTATCTCCGCCAGTCGAAAGATCTCCTCAATATGCTCTATCTAGTCGTCTACAACATGGATGCCCTCTGTGCCGAAGAACTCCCGAGGGTGCATCTTCTGGAAGTCCTGAATGTCCTTCTCCCTCCGACGGGGCTGCTGCTGGGTCCCCTGAGCTATAATCATCTCTACTGTGGTGTGAACTAGCTGGTGCACCTCGTCGATCCCCTGCCTAAAATCTGCAGTCTACCTCGTCTACTGCTGCTGGTGGGACTCAAGAATCCTCTCCACGAAGGAGAAGAGATGTGCAGCATCTACCATCTCCGCAGGCGAAGGCTGCTACGGTGGAAGGATCTCAGGAATCACAACTGGCCTCCTGACTGCTGGAGGTGCCCCTCCAAAAATGGCAGAAACACCGACTCCTGAGGGCTGTACTGGCCCTGTGGCACTGGGAGCTGGCTGCTAGACACGAGAGGTGGCAGACCCCTCTCCAGCCTCTCCCGTCACGGGGCGATGCGATCGCGTCTCAACCATCCGGGAGACACAGATCAAACAAGAAGCAATTACTGAGAATGAGTCAAAAAATCAAAGAAGGACAATTTAAATTTCTAAGGAAGACAATAAACAGCAAAACAGATATACGAAATCTGATAAAAAATTTTCCTAGTGTGATTGAGTACCTTCAAAATCTACTAATTCCTACTGCAGGCTGCAGCGATATTCTAGTTCGAATACCACTACATTTTCAACCTAGACCTGCATGGGCCACCACTAAAAATGTGTCACGACCCGTACCCTAGAGTAAGGGCACGAGACGTGGGTACGTCCAGCCTACGCTGCAGTGTCGGTGGTAGAACGCTGTCCTCGGTCACAACATCTAATCAATTGAAGGTAATAATAGTTATACTCCCCGAGTGGGGGTGACATAACAGAAATATAACTCAACCACAGCTAAGGTAGAACAGGTAAGATGGAATGATAATGAAAGGTAAAAGATGATAATATCCAGGAAAGAAACATCACAGAGATACAACCAGAATTCTAAGTGTCTATAATAAATACATGTCTCAGAATATCTCAAAATCTAATACAGTAATCCAAGTAAAGTAAAGACAGTCCTAGTCTAAGGGAGTGTCATCTACTGCTAATGGATCCTGCTGCTGGTCCAAGTCCAGGCACTCGTCTAGTGTAGCACCGTAGTAGGTAGGGCAGAACGTCTCAGCCTCGACCTCTGTAATATTTCAACAGGTCCAGTCAGGACAGGAGCGAGCACAGTACATCTCAATAAATCATAGCAGGTCAGGATATATAATCATGCTAGAGAGTATGATACAAGAAACTGAAGAATAATATGGTAAACAGGAAAGACTGTAAATAAATAGCTACAGTATATAGAGAAATAATAGTGTCTAGTGATTCAGAGCACAAGATGGTTATGTAAATGGCACGATGTTATACACGAGTAATCTACAGAGGTTGTACACGAGTAATCTACTAGATTGAATACATAACCACTTCTACTCCTCCGCCCCAATCAATACACAAGGATCTGGCTAAGTTATGTTATTGCACACGAAGTATAGTCGCACACGAGATCATATGAATACATGAATATACACGATTTCATACGATTTGTACACGAATGTCACGAATACAAGGAGTACACGATGTTCACGATAAAGTACACGAACACGAAATACCCGTGTATCCGCTAAGGGGATAACATCGCCCAACAAGATCCATATAGTACTAATCCGTGTTTCCAACATGTTAGCATCATGTAAAATAATCTAAAGCAGAAAATATACTCCTAATGCAGAATATGAAATGATCAGAGAATGTACTCGCCTGTAATCGGTGAATCTGAGAGAATATAGACTGTCCGAGGAGTGGTATCTGTCTCCTATAGAACAGTACAAGTCACTATGAGTCTACAATGATAATACGATACAAATTAATGCATTCTACATAAACTAGGTCAATCTAGACCAAAGTCAACTCTTGGTCAACTCTGGTCAACCCTAGAAGTCAAACTAGGTCAACCAAGTCAAACCTAAGTCAAACTAGTCTATTCTAGGTCTAACAAACCATTCTAGGTCCTAACAAGGCTAAACAGTCTATTCTAGACTCCATACTAGGCATATCATGCCATAGGCTAGAAGACTAGGCCATGGGCCAATAGGCTATACCATGGCTAAGCAACCATATCCATATCTTTATCTAACCAAACACATATATACAATACATTATATCATATGGTATCACATACACTATATATATCTAATATATATATATAAAAGCACACATTCATATATATAGGAATCCTATATATATAACAAACTCAATTCATATATATATATATACATATGAAAGAGAGGGGGAAACACAAACATACTAGTGTATGTGTGTGTGTCAAGAGAGAGAGTGAGATACATGAATGTGTGGGGGATGTGCAGGAAAATAGTGAGTGAAAGTGATACATGAGTGTGCACAAGTGTGTGTGAGTGTAGGGGAGTATGAGAGAGGGTGTGGTGCCATAACATGAGTGTGTGGGTGTGTGTGTGTGTGGTGATACACAAAAGTGAAGGGAAACAAACAGTGGCAAAACAGTCCCATAATCCTCAGATGTTCACATGAATAAACCCCAAATCAAAACACAGTTTTAACAGTACCTAACAACAGTTCAATAACTCATGAATTCACATAAAAACTATGAAAACAGTCCTACAATACAAATCTCAGATTTTAGGATCAATCCACAACCAAACACCCAATTTCATTTTCAGATTTTCAGTCAATTCAAAGAAAGGAAATCAATTTACAAATCAATTCAATGCCTCCCCCCCCCCCATTCTCAGTTATACAATCTCAGGTTTTGTAAAAGCCATTCACAAGTTCAACAATTTCATTCTCAGGTTTTGTTTTGTATTCGAATGTAGGGGAGTTAACACAGGTATACACAGATTAGAAACCACACATTAACAATCCCATTCTCAGGTTCTTCTACTAAATCACAGTCAAGAGATCAACTCAGGAAATTAACAGTTAATGAAACACAACCCATCATTCAAAATCTCGATCTCTCAACCAAAAGCCTATTTTGAATGAAATGTTGCATTACTATGAACCAACAATCATGTGAGAATCATCAAACAATAGAACAACAATCTAACTTAGGTTAGCACAGGATTTAACAGTTAGCTATACCTCATAAAATAGGAAAAACTGGATTCTCAGGTTTTAAACAATTTCGAAAACCAACCCAATAACTAAAGTCTCATTCTCACAACAACAAGCCTATAATTGAGTGAAATAACTTAGCTAATATGAAATGTAGCATGTGGGGATATTTAGCAGTGATAATTAATAAAACAACAGGAATTTAGAGTTAGGAAAACAATGGGAAATCAATGTAACAGGACTGTATATCAGAAATTTGCAGTTCAAGCCAAAATCGAGCCAATACTCCATCAAAACTGATCTAACTAGTAAATTCTAATTTATCAGAGATTACACATGATATTTAGAATCTAATAATCAATAAAAAACACATTTAGAACCATTCAAAATCGAATTAAAATAGAACCAAACACCCTGTGCACTGAACCGCACAGTGCAGTGCACGTGCACATGTAAATACGTGTCCGACACGACACGAGGACTCGTGAAACTTTATGAGCCTCGGGTCAGACAGTGCCCCATCATGTGTGTCGATTTTCTCGTGTCGAGGTGGCGTGTCCCGCGCGAAATACCCCCCGAGTAGCAGGGGAGCTACAGTGCCGCGCACACGCACCCGCACCCGCGTGTTCCCGTGTCCCCCAAGACTCGACACGACATGGAAATCACCACACGACACTGGAAACCCCTAAGCAACACTAAAAGCTAATTTCCTATTCATTTAGAATTCTAAAACTCGACTGAAATGTCCTTTGAGATATTTCGTCGAACACCCTTAACACATGACTGGTACGTGTCCGATACGGACACGTAATGGATCCAAAACCTAGGGTTAGCCTATCCTACTGTTAGGTTAGGGTTAGGAAATCCTAGAAATGAATTTTAACAGAATTTAAATATAATAGAAGGGATTATACCTATAGGTGAACAATGGGTTAAAATCCCCAAATGGAAAGAGTTTCACAAGCCACCAAACTCCCTCAAATTGTGTTCTTCCTGAAAATACTCATCAACAACAGCAAGAATACTAATATTAGGTCCTATTGTAATTTGTTTGGAGAAATTTGGAGTAAAAATAGATTTTCTAAGAATTTACAAAGATGGGGACTCACCTCTTCCAAATGGCAATGGTTTCCTAAAGAGGCAAGCCCTAATTTCAAGGGGATATAAATAGGGGGAGGACCTTAGTTGGCCGGCCAGAAATTCCTAGGGTTAGGGCTTGGTTCAAAGGATGTGGGCCTATGGGCCATTAAGCCTATTAGTCATAAAATGATTTGTGATTTCACAAGCCATTCCTTAATCAATCTAGCTCCTAATTTCCCAAATTAATTCCAATGAGCTAAACCTCACTAACTTAAGTCAACCTAGGTTTTCATATCCTAATCACTTAGTCATGACCTAGGTTGCCACTAGGTTAGTCTCCAAGGTCAACATAAGTCAAAGTCACTAAAACACCAAAATCAATTATTCTAAAATCACTTAAAAATCACATTAATTATAAATAATAATAATAATTCAAATTAAATTCTAAAATTTTGAAAATGACCAAAATACCCTCAAGCTAGAAAAGTGGTAGTGACAGACCGAACTCGGGTTAGTTCATGCTAAAGAGTTATGTCTCAAACAGGCAGAGTTCGGACGAAATTCGGTCAGACTGAATTCAAGTGACTAGACCCCAACAAATTGCTTCGACTCCTTCAAATCCAGACTGTCCTCTAGTACCTCGAACATGACTAGACCCCAACAAAACCACAATAGAAGATGGAGGAGGTGTAGGACCGGCTCATCATTTAGGCAAAGGAAGCAGCAGCCTAGGGTCCCACTTTTTTATGGGCCCCAAAAATACAGGATACTAGTATATATATATATATATATATATATATATATATATATATATATATATATATATATATATATATATATATATATAAATATATATATAATATATATATATATAAATATATATATAAAATATATATATATATATATATATATATATATATATATATATATATTGTTAGTCCCGGGGCTTGATCAAAGATGGTAAAACAGATGCAACGGAGATCTACGATGATACAAAAAACCAAATAACCTGATTACAATATGGAGGAGAAAAATAGAGAAGAGAAGATCTCTCGTTCTTTCTTGCAAACGTGTTGCAATTGGGACAGAACGAGGTACAATAATCTTAGAGAAAGATGAGAGGAAGAAAAATGCTGGGGTGTCAAAACACCGTTGCTCAAAGCAAGATTTGCCCCACACGAACTGCTTCCAAGAACCAGCAAGTTTGAAGAACTTGTGGAACGCTCGAAGTCACCTCTGTTCTGACTCCTCGGATGGACTTGCAATGACGGCAGCAGCTCTCTCTCTCTCCTTTTCTGACTTGTATTTTTTGTAGTAACCACAAAGGAGGCCAGAAGAGAGTATTTATAGAGAGAGAATGGAAACCCTAGCCGCCTCTTCAGTTATAGAAAGATTGAATCAAATCCCAAAAAGATAGCAACGAGATTAATTCAAATCCCACAAAGATAGCAACGAAATTAATTCAAATCCCACAAAGATAGGATCTGTATTAATCGTATTGAATCAGTCTTTCCATAACTGACTTGTAGCCTGCACAGTCAGCAGAACCTTCCATGCGGCAGCAGCAGCCTGGCCGCATGAGCCGCATGAGCCGCATGGCCTCAAGGCCGCATGAACCGCATGAACCGCATGAGCCGCATGAGCCGCATGGGCCGCATGAGCCGCATGGACCGCATGAGCCGCATAGCCTCATGGCCGCATGGGCCGTACGGACCGTATGGGCCGCATGGTCGTATGGCCGCATGAGCCGCATGATTGCATGGTCGTATGAGGCCGCATATAAGCCGCATGCCGCATAAGACCGCATTGCCGCATGACTGCTGACGTGCTAAGTGCAAAGTGCGCCAACAAAATGCCACATTACGCCTCATGAGCCCATGAGCCCGAGTCCGAGTAGTCCGAGTCCGAGTCGCTAAGCCCCTTTGGGGCTTAGCTCCAAATGGAATTAATCCAAGAGAATGACAAAAGCATTAATGCTTAATCCTTGGAGCCTTATTCTTACCTCCTAGTAAAATCACCCACATGGTTCCCTCCTTAGGGTCACCACCCCATGTGCATCTCTCAACAACACAACCAAGTATATATATTGAGATAACTTATGGTGTATTTCCGATGTGGGACTAAAATTTTACAAGGCATATTGAGAGCAAGCTCTCTCCATGTAAAGAAGCACCAACAATCCCACACATATCATAACATATATATGTGTCCAGGGTTGAGCGTTCCCCACAGTAACTGTCCATTTTGCATTAGGATAGATGTCGCTGACGACTTGAATCTTCCCACATGGGTTAAATAATAATGTGATACAAGAATGGACTATGCCTTGAATTCTGCATCACAATTGTAATTCTTCCCACTCATAAAGTGTAGTTACGTGTGCTTCTGGCTGCACATTAAAGGCCCTGTGCCAGCCTAGTTTCAGTGTATAATTTTGGGCGTCTACAAGTTTACCCTCAAGAGACGGCCTGATATCTCTTTCCATACACTATAGGTGAGTTCTTCATTAAAGAGATATGGCATGAAGCCTTGCGCTTCCTTGCGGTGCTACGCCGCTATGACATGGCCTGAAGCCGAGGCATTACACCTACCTGGGAACCTCATCGTAGTGTCATACTACTGTAGCATGAGGTCTCAGCCTCTTTATAGTGCCAATCTACTCAGCATGAAGCCTAAGGCTTCCTTGCGGTGTTACGCCGCAACGACATGGCTTACAATGCCGAGGCTTTACCCCTACCTGGGTACCTCATCGTGGTGTTGTGCCACTGTAACATGGGGCCATCCTCCCCTTTGTAGTGCTGTCTACAACTCTTTAATTATGTCATACAGCATTAGGCTACCTGCCTATTTGCGGTGCTACGCCGCTATGACTTGGCTTGCAAAGCCGAGGCATTACCCCTACCTGGGAATCTCATGGTGGAGTCACCCCACTGTAGCATGGAGTTTCCTCCTTGTACTGCTGCTCTACTGTGCTTCCTGTAAAACACACCAGGCATTCACTCTGCCTGAGAACTCATTAAGGCGTTTAAGCCAACCTTCCACAGGATCTATTTTTTTTTTGCAGAAAATACATAGTAGACAACAGTGGTTATGGGTCCGTATCCCTTCCATGTTCCAGAGAACAAGTACCCACTGTTACCTGATAGTTTTCCAGTCAGTGATCCTCCTTTGAACCAAAAGTTAGATGCCTAGTAGATTTCTCTTTGAACTAATAGCATAAAACTTTATGGTAGGATTACAAAGACACACTATCAGAATGCCTTCAAGCCCATTTTACAAGCTGTGTCATCGACCAACTGGCGCTTGAGGCCCTTTGTGAACGGATCTGCCAGGTTCTCCTGACTCCGAACATCAACCACTGTAATTATACCTCTTTTGATAAGATCATGTACTGCCCTGTGCTTCAACCGCACAGTCCTCTTCTTCCCGTTGAAAAGGTTTGATGCCACTGCCGCAGTCGCCTGGTTGTCACAGTATATCGGTATCGCCGGTATCTGAGCCCCAACCACTGGAAGATCATACATGAGCTCCCGAAGCCATTCTGCTTCATCTGCTGCAGTTTCGAGTGCATAGAATTCAGATTCCATAGAGGAACGAGAGAGTATAGTCTGCTTCTTCGACTTCTACGATATAGCAGCTCCACCCAAGGAAAAGACATATCCACATGTGGATCTCTCGCTTTCCACCTCTGAACACCAGCTAGCATCACTGAAGCATTCCACTACTGTCGGATACTCGTTGTAGTGCAGTGCATATGTCTGAGTCTTTTTGAGATATCTTATCACCTGTTTCACAGCTTTCCAGTGCTCAATCCCTGGGTTGCTTGTGAACCGACTCAGCATTCCCACGGCGAAAGCTATGTCAGGCCTTATGGCAGTGGTTGCATACATCAAAACTTCCGATAATACTAGAATACTCCAGCTGCCTGACGCTTTCCTTCTAGTTTGGCTTCAGCTTCTGATCACACCTGTATGGCGTATCGATCCCTGGAAGATCCTTATACCCATAGCGTGTGAGCATCTTCTCAATGTAGTGAGATTGTGACAACGCTACTCCAGTGTCTGTCCGGATGATCTTTATGCCCAAGATGATATCTGCATCCCCCAAGTCCTTCATACTGAACTTGGTTGAGAGGAACTTCTTTGTCTCTGTGACACAGCCTACATCCGTTCCTAGGATTAGCATGTCGTCCATGTACAGACAAACGATGACTCCTCTTCCATCAGCGAACTTTGTGTAAACATATTTATCCGTCTCGCTGACTCTGTAGCCGTTTGACCTAATAACTTTGTCAAACTTCTCATGCCACATCTTGGGAGCTTGCTTCAAACCATACAATGATTTTACCAACTTGCAGACTTTGTCTTCAAGACCTTTGACGACAAATCTATCAGGCTGTTTCATGTAAATCTCTTCGGTCAGCTCCCTATTCAGGAATGTTGTCTTTACATCCATCTGATGTATACCAACTTATGTATAGCTGCTAGAGCGATTAACATCCTGATGGTGGTCATCCGAGCTACTGGAGCGTACGTGTCAAAGTAGTCTATCCTCTGTTTCTGAGAAAATCCCTTGGCTACCAGCCTGGCCTTAAACTTGTCAATAGTTCCATCTGTCTTCATCTTCCTTAAGATCCATTTACATCCGATGGGCTTTTTTCCTTCGGGTAGATCTACCAACACCAATGTGTTATTGGAGGTGATAGAGTCAAACTCGTCATTCACTGCCTCCTTCCAGTAGATAGCATCTCTGGTCTTCATCGCCTTATCATAGGTAAGCGGATCTGCTTCCACATGATAGGTGACAAAGTCATCTCCGAAATCTTTCGGTCTCCTCGCTCGCTTAGCTGACGGCTCTGCGAGTTCTGGTACAAGAGTTGTTTCATCAACAACAGGTTCTTCTTGGACTACTGGCCATATGAGATTTCAGTCTCATTTGCACCTACATCATTTTTCAGAATGTCCGAAAGAAAATGTTTTTGTCTTTTGTAAACTTGTCTTCAAAGTATTCAGCATCGCGAGATTCGATGATATGATTTGACTCAATATCAAGAAATCTCCTAGCATCACTCTTCTCGGCATACCCCAAGAAGATCGGCTTCGTAGTCCTTGTCCCTAGCTTCTGAATCTTCAGATCAGGGAGCTTTACATACGCCAGACACCCCACACTCGAATGACATTCAAGTTTGGTCTGACTTTAAACCAGAGTTCATGAGGAGTTACGTCCGAAGTTGCATATGGCACTCTATTTAGAATAAAAGTGGCCGTCAATGCAGCTTCTCCCCAGTAGCATTTAGGAAGACCTGCGGTTAGCAGCATTGAGTTCATCATTTCTGTCAACGTTCTGTTCTTCCTTTCCGCTACTCCGTTGGATTGAGGAGAATATGGAGTAGTAGTCTCGCATATGATTCCATGTTCTTTGCAGAACGATGCGAATTCATGAGACCTGTACTCCCACCTCGATCACTTCTTAACTCTTGAGTTGTTGTCTAGTCTGCCGTTCAGCTTCGGCCCTGAACTCTCGAACTTCTTGAAGGCTTCGTCTTTAGATTTGAGCAAGTAGACGAACGCGTATTTTGAGAAGTCGTCAATGAAGGTTATGAAATACTTCATCCCGGCCTTCGTGGAGAAATATTGAAGTCACAGATATCGGAGTGCACCAACTCCAGAAGATCTGTGCTTCGATTGACCCGATGAAAGGGTTTCCTTGTGATCTTCGTCTGAGCACACACTTCACACTTCTCCACCTTACCCCCACATTTGGAGATAAGTCCTAGACTAGACATTTTGTTAATTCTTTTACAATAAACATGTCCTAGTCTATTATGCCACAACTCAAGAGAATAATCAGAAAATGCAACTGCAATAATGTCATCAAATGGTTGACAAGCTGAATTTTAAACATTCTTTCGGTTTGATAAGCCTTTCCGAAGTATGTTACTTTCTTGGACATTACCATCTGACCAGTATTGATGTCCATCTCAAGCCTGCGTTGCAGAGCAGGCTCCCAGAGATCAGGTTCTTGGCAATCGTCGGAACATTCACCTTGAAGCGTCAGAGTGTTCCCAGAAGTGAGTTTCAGTTCCACGGTCCGATCTCCAGAACTTCAGCTTGGGCCTGTTTCGCCATTACAACCTTCTCAGTATCGGCTGGTACGTGACGAACCATTCCTTGCCAGAACAGACATGGAAAGTCGCACCAGTGTCTATCCACCAGTTAGAGTCAACCCCCACAGTTGTGACCTGTGCGATCATAGCAACAAAGTTAGAAACCAATGAAACCTTATTAGGCTCACCTTTCTCTGATTGTTTAGGCTTAGATCTACATTCACTCTTGTAGTGGCCTTTCTTGCCACAATTGTAACAAGTCACGTGGGACTTAGTCTTCTGTTGCTTGAATGAAGGACCCTTCACATTTAGATTAGTGAAGTCCTTTTCTTGGGATGAGAAGCCACCTGCGTCCCTTGGGATCTCTCGTCTGCACTAGATTGGCTTTAGCCAAATGTTTGGACAGAGTGTCCACTTTCTGTTGGGAACGCATCTCGTCCTCAACATGGATCTCTTGAAGTAGATCTCCCAAGCTAATGTCTAGCTTTTTTCTGTGCATCCTTGCATAGAAGGTACTCCATCAAGCAGGAAGTTTTAAGACGATCCCTCCAACGACAAACTTGTCGGGAAGGGGAATCTCTTCGTCTTCCAGTTTCTGACGTAGCTTCAGAAATTCCTTTACTGTGGCAACATGGACTTCTCGTCCTCAAAGAGCAATTTGTGATATTTTTCAACCACAAAACATTTTGCTCCTGTTCCTGTCTTTTATATAGTTTTTCCACAGACTCCCATATGTCTCTGGCAAGTTCCTTCTTCGGGTAGGATTCTGCCAGGGAGTCCTCCATAGCATTCAGGATGAGAAACCTGCAGATGCTATTTTTCTTCTCCATTTGGCCTGGAGTTTGGTACCCGCATTGATTGCGGCAGTAGATCCAGTGTCTGGAACAGAGGGTTCTTCCTCCAACAGAACATGATCAACGTCTTTTAGTTGAAGAGTTAGATAAACTTTCTCTTCCAGACTTGATAATGCTCTCCATCGAACTTTTCCAACTTGCAGTAGTCCGATTGGACGGGCGAAGCATTAATGTTTTCCATCTATAAGGATCTTGCTTTGAGATTGTTAGTCCCGGGGCTTGATCAAAGATGGTAAAACAGATGCAACAGAGATCTACGATGATACAAAAAACCAAATAACCTGATTATATATGGAGGACGAAAATAGAGAAGAGAAGATCTCTCGTTCTTTCTTGCAAACGTGTTGCAATTGGGACAGAACGAGGTACAATAATCTTAGAGAAAGATGAGAGGAAGAAAAATGCTGGGGTGTCAAAACACCGTTGCTTAAAGCAAGATTCGCCCCACACGAACTGCTTCCAGGAACCAGCAAGTTTGAAGAACTTGTGGAACGCTCGAAGTCACCTCTGTTCTGACACCTCGGATGGACTTGCAATTGCGGCAGAGCTCTCTCTCTCTCTTTTCTGACTTGTATTTTCGTAGTAACCACAAAGAAGGCCAGAAGAGAGTATTATAGAGAGAGGGTGGAAACCCTAGCCGCTTCTTCAGTTATGGAAAGATTGAATCAAATCCCAAAAGATAGCAACGAGATTAATTCAAATCACATAAAGATAGCAACAAAATTAATTCAAATCCCCAAAGATAGGATCTGTATTAATCGTATTGAATCAGTTTCCATAACTGACTTGTAGTCTGCACAGTCAGCGGAACCTTCCATGCGGCAGTAGCAGCCTGGCCGCATGGCCTCATGGCCGCATGAGCGCATGAGCCGCATGGCCGCATGGACCGCATGAGCCGTATGAGCCGCATGGCCTCATGGTCGCATGGACGTATGGTCGCGTGGCCGCATGAGCCGCATGATCGCGTGGCCGCATGAGGCCGCATATGAGCCGCATAAGACCGCATGGCCGCATGACTGCTGACGTGCTAAGTGTGCCAACCAAAATGCCACATTACGTCTCATGAGCCCATGAGCCCGAGTCCGAGTCCGAGTCCGAGTCGCTAAGCCCCTTTGGGGCTTAGCTCCAAATGGAATTAATCCAAGAGAATGACAAAAGCATTAATGCTTAATCCTTGGAGCCTTATTCTTACCTCCTAGTAAAATCACCCACATGGTTCCCTCCTTAGGGTCACCACCCCATGTGCATCTCTCAACAACACAACCAAGTATATATGTTGAGATAACTCATGGTGCATTTTCGATGTGGGACTAAAATTTTACAAGGCATGTTGAGAGCAAGCTCTCTCCTTGTAAAGAAAGCACCAACATATATATATATATATATATATATATATATATATATATATATATCATTATTTTAAAAGAAAAGTCCGGCTGAAAAAGGAAACAATTACTTGCCTTTTTGTAAAAAATTTTGACGTAATTAAATCTATCAAAATTTGAAAATAAATAAATCAATAACCACTATCGCCTCTTCATCTCCTCTCCGAAAAAAAGATTTGGTCACTTCATATTCATCTACTACATAATAAAAACAAATATATATGTGCAACTGCTTCTTATTCAAATTTTAAAAATTATTAATATTTTTTTAAAATCTGCCTATGTAACGTTTATAACGATCTATCGCCGGTCTCAAGTCCGGATCAAGGATGAGAGAGTTTGCATATAAATCAATATATAATATATAATTTAATTATGTTTAAATTTTCAAAAAAAGATTTTATTTTTGGACTTTTATCTAGGACCTCCAAATGGCTTGAGACGGTCCTGAGAAGGTATTCCGGAACTTCCTACCAATTCATTACAAATCCCTGTCCTCCCTTATGCTTGAAGAGGTGACAATATTAAGAATATCTTAATAATAAAAGTAAAACTTATATTGATCTCCTTCTTTTAGAGTAGTGATGGAGATGTAATTAACCATCAATACAAGCCGATGTTTATATAGCATGCTATGCATACTTATATTGGTCTCGTTTGGTTCGCGGAATCAGTGGGATGAAAAATGAAAGTGATTACTTATCTATTTTTGGGTGCCAAAAAAATTGAGGAGAAAAAGAAAGTGATTTCCAATAGAAGAAAAATTAGGAAAAAAGTGATTCCATTCATTCAAACAATGAATCACTTTACTACATTAAAGTATTCACTTTCTTTTCCAAATTTTTTGGCATTTCCAAACATCGGAAAGGAAAATCAATATGAATTGTAATTTCTCAAAGGAAATAAAATGCTAAGGAAGTGATTCTTTTCTCTTCCATTCCGCGAACCAAACGAGGCCGTTTGATTCACGGAATGGAAGAAAAAAATAAATCAATTCCTTGTCATTTCCTTTCCTTTGGGAAATTATAATTTCCATTGGTTTTCCTATTCAGATGTTTGAAAATGTCAAAAAAATTGGAAATGAAACTGAATACTTCAATGTGGGAAAGTGATTAATTCTTTGTTTGGATGAATGGAATCACTTTTCCTCCTAATTTTTCTTCCATTGAAAATCACTTTTCTTTTCTCCTCAATTCCTTTGGTACCCAAATATAGAAAAATAATCGCTTTTTTCCTAACCTGATGATTCCGCGAACCAAACGAAGCCTAAGTGTAAAGCAAGTCGATCCTAAATATTTTAAGATTTTTAGTCCTAATAGAATTAATTATAGCATGTGTTAACCAATTGGACCTAGTAACTGACTCACTTATTTCTCTACTAATAAATTCATAAATTCACGTACGTTGCACATAGATAAATATTTTTGTAATATTGTTAAAAAATGGCTCAAATATTTAAATATTTTTAAATTAAGATTTGTAAACAATTTAAATATTTTTTTAATTTTTTGTTTAAATTTAGTTTTTAAATATTTTTAAATTTAGTTTTTAAATATATATTTGTACTGAATTAGAGAGGAAGTTAGTTTTTTTTTTTTAATAAATGGTGGATGATAGCATAGTAGAGAAGTATGCAATAAATAGAAAGAATTAGGACTGTGCACAATTAAGTCCAAATCAAACTAAACCAAACCGAACCGACCGATTTTAGATCGAACCGATGGTTTAGTCGGTTTGGTTCAGCTGCAATTTTTTTAAATCGACCAGTTTGGTTCGGTTCACGGTTTGGTTATGCCAAAAATCGTTTAAAATCGAACCGAAACAAACCCTATGTGGGTGTTAAATAATTAGGGTTTGGTTACTAACTTACTTGGTATTGGACCGATTTGGTTCATTCAACAACAAACATCATACTTTGAAAGAACCTCTCTCTCTCTCTCTCTCTCTCTCTCTCTCTCTCTCGCTCTCTCTCTCAAAGAGGAGTGGCGGCTCCAATTTTACTATTACAAATTGCTGTGCAATGCTGCAAAGTGCAAGCTGAAGCTGAGCTGCTGTTTGTTGAATGCACATTTTCACGTTCCATCGCTGCTGTGTTGTTGTTGGTTGAATGCATATGTTTTTTTCCATGTTATTGATTGACACTTATTCTTCTTCTTTTCTTGTGATGACTAAAGTTTTACATCAAAAAATAAGCATCAGTACTCAAAAAATTAACGACAGTTCATTTTTTCTGTAATAAAAACCGACCAAGTCGAACCGATCCAAACCGAACCAAGTCGGTCGGTTTCAAAACCGAACCGACCAATTGGTTGGTTGGGTTCGGTTTTGCTTATTTTCAAATCGATTAACTTCGGTTCGACTTCGATTGTGATCAAATAAGTCGACCACCGACCGATACACACCCCTTGAGAGAATAATAGAAACAGAAAGAAACAAAAAAAAAAATTGAATCCATGCGTTACTTGGTAGGAGGTGTGCATTATCCGGTTTTAAACCACAAAACTGAACCAAATTAGTATTGTTTGGATTCGGTTTATTTTGAAGAACGCTCAATTTTGGATTTCTTGTTTGTGTAGTTATTCGTTAGAGAGAGGTTTCTGAATTTGGAAGAACGAAACCAAACCAACCAACCGCATTTAATTGTCAAGTGTTACAGGTCACGAAGCCTTAGAGCATCTCCAACCCTACTGTGACTTTGGAAAAAAGTTAATGCCACATAGGAATGACAAAATTTTATTCAAAAGTTCTTCTCCAATGCAATTGTCAAGTCAATTGTGAAGCTTATGTGGCAAAAATTAAAGAAGATATTGTGAAGTTGATTGTCTTGTTCTAGACAATGCACTTGACAATGTCTTCTCTTCCATGTCATCAATTATGAATAAAAAATATTAGAAAAAAGAAAGAAGATGAGTAGTTGTCTTGGAAGTTGAAAAAAATATTTTTTATTGTCTCCTCAATACTTTTGCATTTGAGAGAGTTTTTCTATCTCATTGTCTTTTGAGATATAATTTTGCCACATAAACAAGACATTTTCTTGTGGCTCATGCCACATAGGAGCCACCTAAGACTCACAACACTTAACAAGACAATAGCGTTGGAGATGCTCTTAGAGCATCTCCAACTCTATTGTGACTTTGGAAAAAAGTTGTTGCCACATAGGAATGACAAAATTTATTCAAAAGTTCTTCTTCAATGCAATTGTCAAGTCAATTGTGAAGCTTATGTGGCAAAAATTAAAGAAAACATTGTGAAGTTGATTGTCTTGTTCTAGACAATGTACTTGACATTGTCTTCTCTTCCATGTCATCAATCATGAATAAAAAATATTAGAAAAAAGAAAGAAGATGAGTAGTTGTCTTAAAAGTTGCCTTGGAAATTGGAAAAAATAATTTTTATTGTCTCCTCAATACTTTTGCATTGGAGAGTATTTTTCTATCTCATTGTCTTTTGAGATATAATTTTGCCACATAAATAAGACATTGTTTTGTGGTTCATGCCATATAGGAGTCACCTAAGACTCATAACACTTAACAAGACAATAGGGTTGGAGATGCTCTTATTTATTTTTGCCCCAGATTTGACAAGAAGACCCACTAGGATGTGAAGGTGTTACTGGACCAGGCTGGACTGGATAGGAAGATCAGGCTGGGCTGTCATTACGAGCCGAAACGAAATGCGTCGCCCAGAGCCGTGCTCTTTGTAGTGACGGTTGTTCAGTAGTTAAAATAAAGAACATTGGGAAGTAGAGGCTTGACTAAGAGCATCATTAGTAAGGCCCATTCCATTTTCTAGATTCTAGATTTAGAATGTAGGAGCTCATTTTGTAGAATAATAAGCCTCATTCCTAGTTCCAATTTCTACAATTTCGGTCCCAACCCATCCATGGGTGCTAAGGGTTGGGCCTCCCAATTTCTAGATTCTAGATTGTAGAAACTCGTTTTGTAGAATAGTAAGTTCCAATTTGGAGCCTAACTTTCTAGATTCTAAACTTTATATTATTTTTTTCCTATATTAATTTTTGACCACACAATTTTTGGGACCGGAGCTCACTTTATCATTTCCTACTATTCTCATACAAACCCAACCCATTCTATATTTACCTTTTTTTTGAAATTTTGGGCTCCAAATTGCATTGGAAAGTCCCAACTACTAATGATGCTCTAAGAGACTAGTCTTTGACTGGCCTTCAACTGTTCTGGCTACTTATCCTCTATGACCGAACTCAGCTCTGGCGGTCAACAAGGAGACGTATAATTTTTCTGCTAGACCAACAGTCTCCAAATTGAAGCATAAAAAAATGTGGATATGTGTATAAAAATTAAAAACTGTAACCCAAAAAACATTTAACGAAAAGTGCACAAATTTTTTTTGCATTACGTCTGACATTATTTAAAAAAAAATTATCCTCCATGGTTAAACCCAATCAGAATTGTGTTTAGGACCAGTTCAATTCTCATCCAGTCCAATTTTGGCCTATAAGCCTATCCTGACCAGTCTAGTTTGATTGTAGGGACAACCCGGCCCAAAATATAGACAACGCCTTGCTAAACCTATGTTTTTGTTATAAAATCAATTTTTTAAACTAAAAATTTTGCCAAAAATATGTACTCGCTTGATCGATTAATCCAACCAAATTAGCCGATGGACTCGAATTTTTTGGTCAGTACTTAATGCGGTGCGTTGGCTACTTTGCGATCAGATGTAGACTTGTGTTTTGGAAATGATACTGTTGTACTAAGTCATGGCCATGCAAAAAACATCAACAATTATTTCATGTATTTAAATTAATAGGTTAATATTTCTAATGTTACTTAGTCCCTAATTAAAACAAATATTTCTAAAAAAGAAGATATTTTCCATCTCACCCCCAATTCCCTACGTTACGCTGGGCAATTTCGTCATAATAATCAACGTACGGACCACAACCTCCCTTCCAATAAAGCTACAGTTACAGCACCACTCCCTCCCCCTCTCTCTCAACACTCTCTCATCCCTTTCTTGCCACACAAGGAGGAAGAGAAACAAATCGGGAAGAAATCGGCAAAAGGTCGGCGATTCCTCCTTCACCAACGACGCAATGCGCGCGCTCCCGGAGAAGCCCTGGTTCATGGCCGCCTCCGCCGCATCCCTGATCGCCGGCTTCCTCCTCATCTCCTCCTTCCTCCGCCTCGGCGGCGACCGCAACCTTCTCTGCTCCGTCGCCGGACCTCCGGCCACAGGATCCTCCGTCGAGCTCCTGACCTCCGCCGTCCTCCACTACGCCACCTCCTCCGTCACCCCCCAGCAGTCCCGGTCCGAGATCCGGATCTCCTACTCCGTCCTCCGCGCCCGCTCCCCGTGCAACTTCCTCGTCTTCGGCCTTGGCCACGACTCCCTCATGTGGCAGTCCTTCAACCCCGGCGGCACCACCGTCTTCCTCGAGGAGGACCCCAAGTGGGTCCAGTCCGTGCTCCGCGACGCCCCCTCCCTCCACGCCCACACCGTCCGCTACCCCACCAAGCTCAAGGAGGCGGACGACCTCCTCACCTCGTGGCGCAGCGAGCCCGCCTGCGACCCCGCCCGTGCCGCCCTCAAGGGCAACACCCAATGCAGGTAACAAAGATCCGCTTCAAATCATCTTATTCGTGTCGCGTCGGCGTCGGTGTCGGTGTCACATCGGACACTTAGTGTACTACAAGCACTCAACAATACACTATTGCGTCATTATTATTGTAACGCTAACGCAGGTTAGCGTTGGCCGGGCTTCCGAACGAGATCTACGAGAAGGAGTGGGACCTGATCATGATCGACGCGCCGAGGGGCTACTTCGCGGAGGCGCCGGGGAGGATGGGCGCGATCTACTCGGCGGCGCTGATGGCGAGGAACCGGAAGGGGGCCGGGCCGACCGACGTGTTCCTCCACGACGTCGACCGGAAGGTGGAGAAGGCGTTCGCGGCGGAGTTCCTCTGCAAGAAGCACCTGGTGGAGGGGAAGGGGAGGCTGTGGCACTTCCGGATTCCGGCGGTGCCCGGAAATGAAACCACCGCCAGCAGTGGAGGAGGCTTTTGCTAATTTTCCACGTTACATTTCTTTTCTTCTTTTCTGAGAGTGTCAAATAACCCCGTTCAGTTCCGGTGTGCTGAATTTTTTTTTTTGTGGGGGTTAGAGGAAAATCAGTAGAGAATGGAGGACTGGGACGGAATATAGCTGCTGTCACGTTATTATTTGTGGAATTCTTGTAAATTTTATGGAATTCCTCTCTATCTTTTTTATTTTGCTTTAGGCCTCATAGATCTGGTTTCCATTTGAAATGTGGAATATTATATTTTAAATAGCAAATGTAAAGTGATGTTACCATGAGCATTAACTTTCTGCTCATTTCCATTATTTTTGTGTATTAAAAATAAATATACTGTAAACCAACAAATTTTATTAATTTTGGTACGGACCCGATAAATTTTATATTTTAAATAAAAATTAAACTAGCCCCTAAGATCTATCATAATTATAGGATTAATTTTGTCTTTAACAAAAGACTACAACGTTTCACATTTCAAACTGGAACCAGATCCATGAGACCAATAAAAGTCAATAGTAAGGCTCATTCCAAATTTTAGATTCTAGATTTAGAATATAAAAGTCAATTTTGTAGAATAGTAGGTTTAATTGACATCTCATGATGGCCTCGTCCCAGTCATAGGATATATGGCTTGGGCCTCAGAATTTTTACATTTAGAATGTAGGCTCGTTTTTGTAGAACAGTAAAGCTCAATTTTGAGTCCCAAATTTTAGATTGTAGATTTTGTATTATTTAAAATAAAAAAAACAAGAATGATGACGTCGGGTCTACATACATTTTTATTTTGGTCTCAAGATTTTTTTTATTATTATTCTTTGATAAACCCAATCTATTCTATATTTATTATTTTATTACAAATTTGGATTTCAAGATGTATTTTTTTAGTTGTATTTACTAATGCTGCTCTAACTTATAGATTTAAGGGACGCCTAAGCAAAATACAATATATGACTATCTAGGTTATTTTAGTTGTTAGTAGATTAATATTACTTCGTGGGTGTCACGACCCGCTACCCAAATTGTTGGGCCAGGCCGAGTCATGTCCAGCCTACGTTGAGATAAAACGTAGTAAGCTGTTCTAAAGACAACAGGATAAGACTAAATGTACTAACAGTTCTATAAGTGAAGAAGAATCATAAATGCTCCAAACACAAAAGTCGTCGTATATAGTAAAATATCCAAGTACAAGTGAACTGAAATGTAAAACTGGATACATGTCCAGTTACAAAATGATGTAGTCTAATACATGTCTACTCTCAAAAGTCTAAGTAAACAAAAAGACAACTAGGCGAGGTTCCCCGCAGGAACATCCTCGTAAAGCAGAGCCGGGTCCTCGGTAGTAACTCCATAGTATGAGTCGCAGAGTAACTCCTCCTCAGTAAGGACACCTACAACGTTATCCTGTCAGGACGGGAGCAAGCACTAAATCTAGCAAACTAGCATATGAAACATGGAAATGAACATGAGAATGAACATGTGAGAAATAACTGGAAAGCATGGCATCACATAGTCTATCATGGCAAGGACACATATGTCATAGAGACAGATGTATATGTAATGTTTAAAACTGTAGCAAGTACGTGATCGGTCAATAGATGTACAATGTGCTGGAGGGCACATAATGAAATGTACATACGTACAAGTTAACAAGCATAAATGTACATCCGTACAAACATGCGGGGTAATGGCCTGCGGCAAGGTAGTGCATATAGAATGCGACCGAGCTCGCTACTGTAGGGGGGTCGTGATCACGTACAATACTATCAGTTTCCCCATACCCATATTCTAATCATGTGAGAGATACATCAAGACTGTTCTAAGCATGGTAGTAACTGAAAGTACAACATGTAAAGATCTAACTTGCTACCCCAAGGATCAGCATATAACATGGTGGGGTTTGCAGTTCATTTATGTGACAATATGTAAAGTTCGTAGAAAGTACTTGCCTCTAGCAAAGCAAAACAAAACAAGCTGCGATAACAGTGCTATGGATGTCCAGTAACTCGTCGCTGTAGAAGTAAAATATAATAACTTAGTTTTACACTAAGCTAAATCACTAGGACACTAATTGGTGCGACACGACTTGTGACTGGGCACCTAGCCAAAATGATGACTTGGCATAGGAGACCAATGTGGGGTGACACACTATGTTAACTAACTTTCTAGGGTCTTTATACTAGTGAGGGATGGGGTTCAATACGACTAAAACTCCAAATAACACAAAAAGCTACAAGTCGTAATTAATCAATAAATAAATCAAAAGATCATTGTGTTCTAACAATTTCAAAGTAGACAAAAAGCCTAGTTTTTCTTAAAGTAAAGTACCAAGGTGATCCTTGTTAATCATAGAAATTTATTATAATTTTTCTGGAATTTATTATCCAGTACAAATATTTTATAAAAATCAGTTTTCCTAAGTATACAGAAAGTGAGTTTTGGTTTCATATGCCAAACTAGTGGCAAAACAGTAAATTAAATACTACAAAAATTATACTAAATTAGCTAACTTAACAAAGTATCTAAAAACTATTTTTCTATAATTTTAGCAATACTTTAAGTATTTTTTAGAAAATCAAAAACAGCAATGCACACAATAATTAATTATCTGCGTATTTTGTCCAAGTATATAATTTGAACCAAAGTTCAAAATACAGGACCCAAGGCCATGAATCAAGTCCAATATGACTTGTACAGGTCTTGAATGTGTGAAAACACATTTGAGCCCAAATACCCATGCTAGGCTTGGACACCAAATGGTTGCAGTAATTTAAATACACTAAAAAAAAATACAATTTGAAAATAGCCAAAGTAATATTATTATTTTAATAAGGTAAATTTTATACAAAATGAATATATACATACCTATGCCAAAAGTACATATATATATACACAAGAAAATACTTAATTTATAAAGTATATATATATATATATATATATATATATATATATATATATATATATATATATATATATATATATATATATATATATATATATATATATATATATATAATATATATACATACACAAGAAAATATATATATATATATATATACATATGTGTATATATATAAAAATATATATATATATATATAAATACTAACATATATACATATAATTTACTAACTATAAAACATATACATATATACTGTTAAAACAGTATATATACATATATACTAATATATATATATATATACATATATATATATATAAAAACAGTAAAAGAAAAGAAAAGAAAAAGAAAAGAAAAAAGAAAAGGAAAAGAAAAAGAAACAACAGCAGCACAGCTCGAACCCGAGCTGCTGCGCGTGGGGGGGGGGTTTAATTCGTTCGGGCTGGCCAGTGGGTCGGCCCGCGCTTTGTGTTAGAGTTAGGGTTAGGTTTAGATTTATTTAGGTTAGAAATAATTAAACATAATAAAAAAAATAAACCATCCTGTGTCTTGACAGTTAGGGACACAGGGTTTCTCGTGTCCGTGCTTTGCACGACACGCACGACACGATCTACGCGTGTCCGAGTATGGGGCTGGGGTCGTCGTGTCCAGGCGAACAATATGGACACAACACGAGATACGCACGACACGTATGAGTTCTGATACCTGCGTGTCCGGTCGTCGAAGTTGGTTTCGAGAGGGCGAACGGCGGCTGGGGGCGTCGTTATCGTGGCGGAGCGGTGGCGATCGACTCGCCGTGCTGTGGCGAAGCTGTCGACGGCGGTGGTTGGCAGTGAAGGTCGCTGTGGAGGCGGCCTGGGGGTCGTCGGAGTTAGGCTTAGGGTTTTGCTCGTCGGGGAAGGAAAAGGGGCTGTGGGCGGTCGTGGTGGTGATGGTCGAGCTGAGGGGAGAGAGGGGGTCATTTATAGGCTAGTTAGGTCGGTCGGGGGGCAGTGAGCTGGCCGGAAATGGCAGGGAAAAGTAGGTCGGCGGTCGTCGTCGGCGTGGCAGTCGGCCAGCCGAGTCGTCGGGGGCAGGTAGGGACATTTACAGGAAACCCCCTAGACTTTAGGTAATTACAACAAGGCCCCCAAGTAGTTAAATGCAAATTAGAATTTGCATTCCACAGTTTAAAACAATTAATAAATTACAAACTGATATATTAACAATTAACTAAATTGCACACTGATATAAAAATAATTCAAAATTTGCAGAATGATATTAAAACATTTTCAAAAATTACAAATTGATATTTTTAATATATAAAACTTATTTAAAATCATTTAAAAATTCTAGAAAAATTCCTAAAAATTCCTAATAATTATTTAAGGCTATAAATGACATAAAAATTTAATTAACACTAATAAAAAATGAATTTTGAAAATCAGGGGCTTACAATGCCCATGCATCTATAGATTGTCATGAGGGTAGTATTGTGTTCAGTCCCCCAGGCACAGCACCATTCAGTGTCAGGAGGACAGGGTCGAAGATCAGCCTAGAGCCGAACTGTTGTGCTACAGTCGGGGACGCCGCACCGCCACACCCTATCATTAGGGAGTTCATGGATGTATTCCCAGAGGATCTTCCAGGACTTCCGCCAGACAGAGATGTGGAGTTCACTATAGATCTAGTGCCGGGTTCATCACCAGTATCCTGGGCTTGCTATAGAGTGAATCCCAAGGAGGCCATAGAGATGAAAGAGCAGATTGATGACCTGTTGAAAAAGGGTTTCATTCGATCCAGTGCTTCTCCATGGGGAGCGCCAGTGCTCTTTGTGCCTAAGAAGGATGGTACAGTCCGGTTGTGTATTGATTACCGGGCCTTGAATGCCATCACTATCAAGAACAAATATCCTCTGCCCAGGATAGATGATTTGTTCGACCAGTTGAGCGGGGCGAAGGTGTTTTCCAGGATAGACTTGAGATCCGGGTACCACCAGGTGAAGGTTAGGCCAGCAGACATCCAGAAGACGACGTTCAACACGAAGTACGGGCAGTACGAGTTTCTGGTGATGCCATTTGGTCTCACAAATGCGCCAGCTGTCTTTATGAACTTGATGAATAAGACATTTCACCAGTATCTGGATAAGTTCGTCGTAGTGTTTATCGATGACATCCTGATATACTCGAAGACGCCGGAGGAGCATGCAGAGCACTTGCGGATAGTTTTGGGGATTCTGAGGCAGGAGAGATTGTTTGCCAAATTGCCGAAGTGCGAGTTCTTTTTAGACCGAGTGGAGTTTCTCGGCCATGTAGTCACTGGAGATGGAATCTCGATGGATCCCAGGAAGATTGCTGCAGTTGAGACGTGGAAGGCTCCGACGTCAGTTTCAGAGATCAGGAGCTTTCTGGGTTTAGCAGGCTATTACAGAAAGTTCGTCCAGGACTTTGCTAGGATAGCTGAACCCATGACGAAGTTGACACGGAAGGACGCAGAGTACATTTGGTCTGAGGACTGCCAGACAGCATTTGAGGAGCTGAAGAGGAGGCTGACGACCGCTCCAGTTCTGACTTTACCTTCAGGTTCTGAAGGTTTCACCATATACAGCGATGCTTCTGGGAAGGGGCTAGGATGTGTCCTACAGCAGCATGGGAAAGTAATTGCTTATGCATCTAGGCAATTGCGGACTCATGAGAGGAATTATCCTACCCATGACCTCGAGTTAGCTGCGGTGATCTTTGCACTCAAGTTATAGAAATATTACTTATACGGAGAGCGTGTGGAAATCTTTACTGACCACAAAAGCTTGAAGTATGTGTTCACGCAGAAAGAGCTGAACATGAGGCAAAGACGATGGTTGAAGTTGATGAAGGACTTCGACATCGATTTACAGTATCACCCCGGGAAGGCAAATGTGGTGGCAGATGCGCTGAGCAGGCATCCGATGGCATGGTACCTGATGATTGATCGGCATTTGCGGGAGGATCTGGAGAAGCTCGGTATTGAGCTAGTTCGGCCAGGATCAGTGATACAGATGATGGCGCTTGACATTCAGTCAGGTTTGATGGAGCAGATTCGGGAGGCACAGTCTACAGATGAGAGTCTTCGCAGACTTCGACCCCAGGCATTAGCTGGATTGCTGGATGATTTCACTATAGCAGAGGATGGATCCCTGAGGCATGGCAGCCGATTGTGCGTGCCGAAGGGAGAGCTGGTAGAGACAGTCTTGCAGGAGGCACACCGATCGAGATATTCTATTCACCCTGGTGCTAACAAGATGTACCGTGACTTGCGGGAACATCTTTGGTGGCACGGGATGAAGAGGGATGTATCGCGTTTTATCTCGAGATGCCTAGTTTGCCAGCAGGTCAAGGCGGAGCGCCAGAGGCCAGCTGGTTTGTTGCAGCCGTTACCCATTCCCGAGTGGAAGTGGGAACATATTACGATGGACTTCGTTTCAGGGCTTCCTCGTTCCCAAGGAGGGAAGGATGCCATCTGGGTCATTGTAGACAGGCTGACGAAGTGTGCGCACTTCATACCCTTCAAGGTGGGGCTTTCTACCGAGAAGTTGGCGGAGCTATACATGCAGCAGATAGTTCGCCTACACGGAGTGCCGGTGAGCATCGTGTCAGACAGAGACAGTAGATTCACATCCCACTACTGGAGGAGCTTGTAGGAGGAGTTGGGCAGTAGGCTCAAGTTCAGTACGGCGTATCACCCACAGACAGATGGGCAGTCCGAGAGGACGATACAGACGCTGGAGGATATGCTGAGGACTTGCGTGCTGGACTTCGGAGGATCATGGGAGAGCCATCTGCACTTGGTAGAGTTTTCATACAACAACAGCTACCATGCCAGTATTGGTATGTCTCCTTTCGAGGCGCTATATGGACGACGATGTCGCACACCGCTCTTTTGGGATGATGTCGGAGACAGAGTTATGCTTGGGCCAGAGATGATCACGGATGCAGCAGAGAAAGTCGGGATGATCAGAGACAGGCTCAGAGTAGCTCAGGACAGGCAGAAATACTGGGCTGATGCTAGTCGCAGGCCGATGGAGTTCGCAGACGGTGATATGGTGCTAGTGAAGATATCACCTACTAGAGGGACGATCCGGTTCGGACGAGGAGGGAAGCTGAGCCCCAGATACATCGGGCCGTTCGAGGTGCTTGGCAGGATCGGAGAGGTAGCTTACAGGGTTGCACTTCCACCCAACCTAGCAGGAGTTCACGATGTCTTTCACGTATCTCAGCTGAGGAGATATGTTCCAGACCCCAGTCATGTGCTAGATCATTCAGAGTTGGAGGTCGGACCGAGCCTTACAGTTTCTGAGCAGCCAGTGGAGATATTAGACCGGAGAGAGAAGAGGCTGAAGAACAAGGTTATACCCCTAGTGCGAGTAGCTTGGAGCCGTCACTCCCCAGGTGAATCTACTTGGGAGAGGGAGTCGGACATGAGGGAGAGATTCCCTTACTTGTTCGATCCAACCGCTGCGGGGAACCACCCGTTCCCGCTTGATACCTTAGAGGTTAGTTTCGATCGTAGCCTTAGTCATTTGATTGCAATGCTTGCTATGTTAGAATATTGTCGGGTCTTCAATCCTTGTGAATTTTGAGGACGAAATTTTTCAAGGAGGGAAGACTTATAAGCCCCTGATTTTCAAAATTCATTTTTTATTAGTGTTAATTAAATTTTTATGTCATTTATAGCCTTAAATAATTATTAGGAATTTTTAAAAATTTTTCTAGAATTTTTAAATGATTTTAAATAAGTTTTATATATTAAAAATATCAATTTGCAATTTTTGAAAATGTTTTAATATCATTCTGCAAATTTTTGAATTGTTTTTATATCAGTGTGCAATTTAGTTAATTGTTAATATATCAGTTTGTAATTTATTAATTGTTTTAAACTGTGGAATGCAAATTCTAATTTGCATTTAACTACTTGGGGGCCTTGTTGTAATTACGTAAAGTCTAGGGGGTTTCCTGTAAATGTCCCTACCTGCCCCCGACGACTCGGCTGGCCGACTGCCGACCGCCGACCTACTTTTCCCCGCCATTTCCGGCCAGCTCACTGCCCCCCGACCGACCTAACTAGCATATAAATGACCCCCTCTCTCCCCTCAGCTCGACCATCACCACCACGATCGCCCACAGCCCCTTTTCCTTCCCCGACGAGCAAAACCCTAATCCTAACTCCGACGACCCCCAGGCCGCCTCCACAGCGACCTTCACTGCCAACCACCGCCGTCGACAGCTTCGCCACAGCACGGCGAGTCGATCGCCACCGCTCCGCCACGATAACGACGCCCCCAGCCGCCGTTCGCCCTCTCGAAACCAACTTCGACGATCGGACACGTAGGTATCAGAACTCATACGTGTCGTGCGTATCTCGTGTTGTGTCCATATTGTTCGCCTGGACACGACGACCCCAGCCCCGTACTCGGACACGCGTAGATCGTGTCGTGCGTGTCGTGCAAAGCACGGACACGAGAAAATCCTGTGTCCCTAACTGTCAGGACACAGGATGGTTTATTTTTTTATTATGTTTAATTATTTCTAACCTAAATAAATCTAAACCTAACCCTAACTCTAACACAAAGCGCGGGCCGACCCACTGGCCAGCCCGAACGAATTAAACCCCCCCCCCCCCCGCACGCGCAGCAGCTCGGGTTCGAGCTGTGCTGCTGTTGTTTCTTTTTCTTTTCCTTTTCTTTTTTCTTTTCTTTTTCTTTTCTTTTCTTTTACTGTTTTTATATATATATATATATATATATATATATATATATATATATATATATATATATATATATATATATATATATATATATATATATATATTAGTATATATATATATATACTGTTTAACAGTATATATGTATATGTTTTATAGTTAGTAAATTATATGTATATATGTTAGTATTTATATATATGTATACACATATGTATATATATATATATATTTTCTTGTGTATGTATATATATTATTATTATTATTATATATATATATATATATATATATATATATATATATATATTTTTTATATATATATATATATATATATATATATATATATATATATATATATATATATATATATATATATATATATATATATACTTTATAAATTAAGTATTTTCTTGTGTATATATATATGTACTTTTCGCATAGGTATGTATATATTCATTTTGTATAAAATTTACCTTATTAAAAAATAATATTACTTTGGCTATTTTCAAATTGTATTTTTTTTTAGTATATTTAAATTACTGCAACCATTTGGTGTCCAAGCCTAGCATGGGTATTTGGGCTCAAATGTGTTTTCACATATTCAAGACCTGTACAAGTCATATTGGACTTGATTCATGGCCTTGGGTCCTGTATTTTGAACTTTGGTTCAAATTATATACTTGGACAAAATACGCAGATAATTAATTATTGTGTGCATTGCTGTTTTTGATTTTCTAAAAAAATACTTAAAGTATTGCTAAAATTATGGAAAAATAGTTTTTAGATACTTTGTTAAGTTAGCTAATTTAGTATAATTTTTGTAGTATTTAATTTACTGTTTTGCCACTAGTTTGGCATATGAAACCAAAACTCACTTTCTGTATACTTAGGAAAACTGATTTTTATAAAATATTTGTTCTGGATAATAAATTCCAGAAAAATTATAATAAATTTCTATGATTAACAAGGATCACCTTGGTACTTTACTTTAAGAAAAACTAGGCTTTTTGTCTACTTTGAAATTGTTAGAACACAATGATCTTTTGATTTATTTATTGATTAATTACGACTTGTAGCTTTTTGTGTTATTTGGAGTTTTAGTCGTATTGAACCCCATCCCTCACTAGTATAAAGACCCTAGAAAGTTAGTTAACATAGTGTCACCCCACATTGGTCTTCTATGCCAAGTCATCATTTTGGCTAGGTGCCCAGTCACAAGTCGTGTCGCACCAATTAGTGTCCTAGTGATTTAGCTTAGTGTAAAACTAAGTTATTATATTTTACTTCTACAGCGACGAGTTACTGGACATCCATAGCACTGTTATCGCAGCTTGTTTTGTTTTGCTTTGCTAGAGGCAAGTACTTTCTACGAACTTTACATATTGTCACATAAATGAACTACAAACCCCACCATGTTATATGCTGATCCTTGGGGTAGCAAGTTAGATCTTTACATGTTGTACTTTCAGTTACTACCATGCTTAGAACAGTCTTGATGTATCTCTCACATGATTAGAATATGGGTATGGGGAAACTGATAGTATTGTACGTGATCACGACCCCCCTACAGTAGCGAGCTCGGTCGCATTCTATATGCACTACCTTGCCGCAGGCCATTATCCCGCATGTCTGTACGGATGTACATTTATGCTTGTTAACTTGTACGTATGTACATTTCATTATGTGCCCTCCAGCACATTGTACATCTATTGACCGATCACGTACTTGCTACAGTTTTAAATATTACATATACATCTGTCTCTATGACATATGTGTACTTGCCATGATAGACTATGTGATGCCATGCTTTCCAGTTATTTTTCACATGTTCATTCTCATGTTCATTTCCATGTTTCATATGCTAGTTTGCTAGATTTAGTGCTTGCTCCCGTCCTGACAGGATAACGTTGTAGGTGTCCTTACTGAGGAGGAGTTACTCTGCGACTCATACTATGGAGTTACTACCGAGGACCCGGCTCTGCTTTACGAGGATGTTCCTGCGGGGAACCTCGCCTAGTTATCTTTTTGTTTACTTAGACTTTTGAGAGTAGACATGTATTAGACTACATCATTTTGTAACTGGACATGTATCCAGTTTTACATTTCAGTTCACTTGTACTTGGATATTTTACTATATACGACGACTTTTGTGTTTGGAGCATTTATGATTCTTCTTCACTTATAGAACTGTTAGTACATTTAGTCTTATCCTGTTATCTTTAGAACAGCTTACTAGGTTTTATCTCAACGTAGGCTGGACATGACTCGGCCTGGCCCAACAATTTGGGTAGCGGGTCGTGACATATTTTTAGTGGTGGCCCACGCAGGTCCTGACTAAACTGTTTGGTTACGTTATTGTACCAAGCATGCCTGCAATTAGGAACTTAAGGTAATTAGACAACATTAGGAAAGACGCTTAGAACACTTAGAGGAATGCTAGGATTGCAACATAGAAAATACATCACATGTTCGCTATTATAATTAGAATTTCTTGCATATGATTGCCTACTTTAAATAAGTCCTTATAAGTCTTTTATGTGTAATTTAGATGGTGCTTACTCGCTCGTCCCAGTATGTTACCCCCGAGAATGGGGCCCTCCATGTCCAGTCAGCTGACCGGTTGACTGATATACCTCCACCTACCACATTCCCCCACTCCACAGATCCACAGACCCAGATACCACCTTCCACATCCCAGTCCCAGCAGGACCCGATACTTCCACCACCCCCTATCACTATACCCACCCAGGCTTCCGTCACTCTCGACGGGACCCAGCTGCTCACACTGATCCAGGGGTTCCTAACAATCCATCAGGAGCAGACTACCCTACTCCGCCAGAGCATGGAGCGTTCTGAGGGACGTCCCGTGGTTCCACCACATGTAGAGCCACGGCAGAGAGCGGGGACAGTCAAGGACTTCATGGGTCTGAATCCCAAGGAGTTCTTAGGGACTGAGGGCATAGTAGTAGCTGATGACTGGTTAGATTCTGTAGAGAGGAAGCTTCTGGGAGTTAGGATGCCGGATGACCTTCAGGTCGAGGCAGCAGGATTTCTGCTGATAGACTTAGCCGGAGTCTGGTTCAGGAATGAGCCGTTGTTCGCGAGAGGTAGAGCCACCTGGGACCAGTTCAAGACCCAGTTCAAGAAGAAATTCTTCTCGACCACTGCTAGAGTAGCCATGGGGCTACGATTCCAGAACATCCAGCAGGAGAACCGTTCTGTTAACGACTATGCGGGAGAGTTCAGTCGCTTGAGCCGTTTTGCTCCTAGTCTGGTTGCTGATCCAGAGGAGATGACCCGTAGGTTTTGCCATGGTCTAGTTCCAGACATTGGCATTCTTATAGTGGCAAACGGTACGACTGACTATTACCAGAGCCTAGAGTTAGCCCGGAGCATCGAGGAGCGTCTTCTGTCATGCAAGAGACCGGCTCCTGTACATCATGAGGGACCGTCCAAGCGTCAGGCTTTCCAGTAGAAAGCACCAGCGCCACCCCAGCAGACTTATCGTCCCCCTACACCACATCATCAGACCCCGCCAGTTAGAGCCCCGGGACCCCGGCAGCAGCAGCAGCAGCAGAGGGGAGCCATATGTTCTTTCTGCGGAAGACCAGGGCACGACAGCACCATCTACAGGAAGAGGTTGAAGCAGTGCTTAGCTTGTGGGTCTGCCACCCATCAGATTCGGGACTGCCCAGTAGCGAAGCCTAGAGGACCGCTCCCGACTTAGCAGCAGAGGTTCGGGCAGCATCTGCAGCAGCAGAAGGGACCTCAGGGGAGGGTCTATAGTCTAGCCGTTGAGCCGGAGCCGGAGCAGGTTTCGGAGCCGGATTACTTAGCTGACGTCATCACAGGTCATGTTTATTTGCATACTTTTCTAGCTGTATGTTTATTTGATTCTGGTGCATCTCATAGCTTCCTATCATTAGAGTTTATGCATAAACATCATCTAGTAGCTACACCTACTGCGGAGATTAGTAGAGTGATGACGGGAGGAGGACCAATGCCTATTAGATCTATCTATAGGTGTTCTATTTTTATAGCCGGAAGAGAGTTCAGAGGGCGATTCTTTGTGATGCCGCTCCCCGGTTATGATATCATATTGGGGATGGACTGGCTTAGCTATGCCTATGCATCTATAGATTGCCATGAGGGTAGTATTGTGTTCAGTCCCCCAGGCACAGCACCATTCAGTGTCAGGAGGACAGGGCCGAAGATCAGCCTAGAGCCGAACTGTTGTGCTACAGTCGGGGATGCCGCACCGCCACACCCTATCATTAGGGAGTTCATGGATGTATTCCCAGAGGATCTTCCAGGACTTCCGCTAGACAGAGATGTGGTGTTCACTATAGATCTAGTGCCGGGTTCATCACCAGTATCCCGGGCTTGCTATAGAGTGAATCCCAAGGAGGCCATAGAGATGAAAGAGCAGATTGATGACCTGTTGAAAAAGGGTTTCATTCGATCCAGTGCTTCTCCATGGGGAGCGCCAGTGCTCTTTGTGCCTAAGAAGGATGGTACAGTCTGGTTGTGTATTGATTATCGGGCCTTGAATGCCATCACTATCAAGAACAAATATCCTCTCCCCAGGATAGATGATTTGTTCGACCAGTTGAACGGGACGAAGGTGTTTTCCAGGATAGACTTGAGATCCGGGTACCACCAGGTGAAGGTTAGGCCAGCAGACATCCAGATGACGACGTTCAACACGAAGTACGGGCAGTACGAGTTTCTGGTGATGCCATTTGGTCTCACAAATGCGCCAGCTGTCTTTATGAACTTGATGAATAAGACATTTCACCAGTATCTGGATAAGTTCGTCGTAGTGTTTATCGACGACATCCTGATATACTCGAAGACGCCGGAGGAGCATGCAGAGCACTTGCGGATAGTTTTGGGGATTCTGAGGCAGGAGAGATTGTTTGCCAAATTGCCGAAGTGCGAGTTCTTTTTAGACCGAGTGGAGTTTCTCGGCCATGTAGTCACTGGAGATGGAATCTCGGTGGATCCCAGGAAGATTGCTGCAGTTGAGACGTGGAAGGCTCCGACGTCAGTTTCAGAGATCAGGAGCTTTCTGGGTTTAGCAGGCTATTACAGAAAGTTCGTCCAGGACTTTGCTAGGATAGCTGAACCCATGACGAAGCTGACGCGGAAGGACGCAGAGTACATTTGGTCTGAGGACTGCCAAACAGCATTTGAAGAGCTGAAGAGGAGGCTGACGACCGCTCCAGTTCTGACTTTACCTTCAGGTTCTGGAGGTTTCACCATATACAGCGATGCTTCTGGGAAGGGGCTAGGATGTGTCCTACAGCAGCATGGGAAAGTAATTGCTTATGCATCTAGGCAATTGCGGACTCATGAGAGGAATTATCCTACCCATAACCTCGAGTTAGCTGCGGTGATCTTTGTACTCAAGTTATGGAAACATTACTTATACGGAGAGCGTGTGAAAATCTTTACGGACCACAAAAGCTTGAAGTATGTGTTCACGCAGAAAGAGCTGAACATGAGGCAAAGACGATGGTTGGAGTTGATGAAGGACTTCGACATCGATTTACAGTATCACCCCGGGAAGGCAAATGTGGTGGCAGATGCGCTGAGCAGGCATCCGATGGCATGGTACCTGATGATTGATCGGCATTTGCGGGAGGATCTGGAGAAGCTCGGTATTGAGCTAGTTCGGCCAGGATCAGTGATACAGATGATGGCGCTTGACATTCAGTCAGGTTTGATGGAGCAGATCCGGGAGGCACAGTCTACAGATGAGAGTCTTCGCAGAATTCGACCCCAGGCATTAGCTGGATTGCTGGATGACTTCACTATAGCAGAGGATGGATCCCTGAGGCATGGCAGCCGATTGTGCGTACCGAAGGGAGAGCTGGTAGAGGCAGTCTTGCAGGAGGCGCACCGATCGAGATATTCTATTCACCCTGGTGCTAACAAGATGTACCGTGACTTGCGGGAACATCTTTGGTGGCACGGGATGAAGAGGGATGTATCGCGTTTTATCTCGAGATGTCTAGTTTGCCAGCAGGTCAAGGCGGAGCGCCAGAGGCCCGCTGGTTTGTTGCAGCCGTTACCCATTCCCGAGTGGAAGTGGGAACATATTACGATGGACTTCGTTTCAGGGCTTCCTCGTTCCCAAGGAGGGAAGGATGCCATCTGGGTCATCGTAGACAGGCTGACGAAGTGTGCGCACTTCATACCCTTCAAGGTGGGGCTTTCCACCGAGAAGTTGGCGGAGCTATACATGCAGCAGATAGTTCGCCTACACGGAGTGCCGGTGAGCATCGTGTCAGACAGAGACAGTAGATTCACATCCCACTACTGGAGGAGCTTGCAGGAGGAGTTGGGCAGTAGGCTCAAGTTCAGTACGATCTACCACCCACAGACAGATAGGCAGTCCGAGAGGACGATACAGACGCTGGAGGATATGCTGAGGACTTGCGTGCTGGACTTCGGAGGATCATGGGAGAGCCATCTGCACTTGGTAGAGTTTTCATACAACAACAGCTACCAGGCCAGTATTGGTATGTCTCCTTTCGAGGCGCTATATGGACGACGATGTCGCACACCGCTCTTTTGGGATGATGTCGGAGACAGAGTTATGCTTGGGCCAGAGATGATCACGGATGCAGCAGAGAAAGTCGGGATGATCAGAGACAGGCTCAGAGTAGCTCAGGACAGGCAGAAACACTGGGCTGATGCTAGTCGCAGGCCGATGGAGTTCGCAGACGGTGATATGGTGCTAGTGAAGATATCACCTACTCGAGGGACGATCCAGTTCGGACGAGGAGGGAAGCTGAGCCCCAGATACATCGGGCCGTTCGAGGTGCTTGGCAGGATCGGAGAGGTAGCTTACAGGGTTGCACTTCCACCCAACCTAGCAGGAGTTCACGATGTCTTTCACGTATCTCAGCTGAGGAGATATGTTCCAGACCCCAGTCATGTGCTAGATCATTCAGAGTTGGAGGTCGGACCGAGCCTTACAGTTTTTGAGCAGCCAGTAGAGATATTAGACCGGAGAGAGAAGAGGCTGAGGAACAAGGTTATACCCCTAGTGCGAGTAGCTTGGAGCCGTCACTCCCCAGGTGAATCTACTTGGGAGAGGGAGTCGGACATGAGGGAGAGATTCCCTTACTTGTTCGATCCAACCGCTGCGGGGGAACCACCCGTTCCCGCTTGATACCTTAGAGGTTAGTTTCGATCGTAGCCTTAGTCATTTGATTGCAATGCTTGCTATGTTAGAATATTGTCGGGTCTTCAATCCTTGTGAATTTCGAGGACGAAATTTTTCAAGGAGGGAAGACTTGTAAGCCCCTGATTTTCAAAATTCATTTTTTATTAGTGTTAATTAAATTTTTATGTCATTTATAGCCTTAAATAATTATTAGGAATTTTTAGGAATTTTTCTAGAATTTTTAAATGATTTTAAATAAGTTTTATATATTAAAAATATCAATTTGCAATTTTTGAAAATGTTTTAATATCATTCTGCAAATTTTTGAATTGTTTTTATATTAGTGTGCAATTTAGTTAATTGTTAATATATCAGTTTGTAATTTATTAATTGTTTTAAACTGTGGAATGCAAATTCTAATTTGCATTTAACTACTTGGGGGCCTTGTTGTAATTACCTAAAGTCTAGGGGGTTTCCTGTAAATGTCCCTACCTGCCCCCGACGACTCGGCTGGCCGACTGCCACGCCGATGACGACCGCCGACCTACTTTTCCCCGCCATTTCCGGCCAGCTCACTGCCCCCCGACCGACCTAACTAGCCTATAAATGACCCCCTCTCTCCCCTCAGCTCGACCATCACCACCACGACCGCCCACAGCCCCTTTTCCTTCCCCGACGAGCAAAACCCTAACCCTAACTCCGACGACCCCCAGGCTGCCTCCACAGCGACCTTCACTGCCAACCACCGCCATTGACAGCTTCGCCACAGCACGGCGAGTCGATCGCCACCGCTCCGCCACGACAACGACGCCCCCAGCCGCCGTTCGCCCTCTCGAAACCAACTTCGACGACCGGACACGTAGGTATCAGAACTCATACGTGTCGTGCGTATCTCGTGTTGTGTCCATATTGTTCGCCTGGATACGACGACCCCAGCCCCGTACTCGGACACGCGTAGATCGTGTCGTGCGTGTCGTGCAAAGCACGGACACGAGAAAACCCTGTGTCCCTAACTGTCAGGACACAGGATGGTTTATTTTTTTATTATGTTTAATTATTTCTAACCTAAATAAATCTAAACCTAACCCTAACTCTAACACAAAGCGTGGGCCGACCCACTGGCCAGCCCGAACGAATTAAACCCCCCCCCCCACGCGCAGCAGCTCGGGTTCGAGCTGTGCTGCTGTTGTTTCTTTTTCTTTTCCTTTTCTTTTTTCTTTTCTTTTTCTTTTCTTTTCTTTTACTGTTTTTATATATATATATATATATATATATTAGTATATATGTATATATACTGTTTTAACAGTATATATGTATATATGTATATGTTTTATAGTTAGTAAATTATATGTATATATGTTAGTATTTATATATATATATACACATATGTATATATATATATATATATATATTTTCTTGTGTATGTATATATATTATTATATATATATATATATATATATATATATATATATATATATATATATATATATACTTTATAAATTAAGTATTTTCTTGTGTATATATATATGTACTTTTGGCATAGGTATGTATATATTCATTTTGTATAAAATTTACCTTATTAAAATAATAATATTACTTTGGCTATTTTCAAATTGTATTTTTTTTAATGTATTTAAATTACTGCAACCATTTGGTGTCCAAGCCTAGCATGGATATTTGGGCTCAAATGTGTTTTCACACATTCAAGACCTGTACAAGTCATATTGGACTTGATTCATGGCCTTGGATCCTGTATTTTGAACTTTGGTTCAAATTATATACTTGGACAAAATACGCAGATAATTAATTATTGTGTGCATTGCTGTTTTTGATTTTCTAAAAAATACTTAAAGTATTGCTAAAATTATAGAAAAATAGTTTTTAGATACTTTGTTAAGTTAGCTAATTTAGTATAATTTTTGTAGTATTTAATTTACTATTTTGCCACTAGTTTGGCATATGAAACCAAAACTCACTTTCTGTATACTTAGGAAAACTGATTTTTATAAAATATTTGTACTGGATAATAAATTCCAGAAAAATTATAATAAATTTCTATGATTAACAAGGATCACCTTGGTACTTTACTTTAAGAAAAACTAGGCTTTTTGTCTACTTTGAAAATTGTTAGAACACAATGATCTTTTGATTTATTTATTGATTAATTACGACTTGTAGCTTTTTGTGTTATTTGGAGTTTTAGTCGTATTGAACCCCATCCTTCACTAGTATAAAGACCCTAGAAAGTTAGTTAACATAGTGTGTCATCCCACATTGGTCTCCTATGCCAAGTCATCATTTTGGCTAGGTGCCCAGTCACAAGTCGTGTCGCACCAATTAGTGTCCTAGTGATTTAGCTTAGTGTAAAACTAAGTTATTATATTTTACTTCTACAGCGACGAGTTACTGGACATCCATAGCACTGTTATCGCAGCTTGTTTTGTTTTGCTTTGCTAGAGGCAAGTACTTTCTACGAACTTTACATATTGTCACATAAATAAACTGCAAACCCCACCATGTTATATGCTGATCCTTGGGGTAGCAAGTTAGATCTTTACATGTTGTACTTTCAGTTACTACCATGCTTAGAACAGTCTTCATGTATCTCTCACATGATTAGAATATGGGTATGGGGAAACTGATAGTATTGTACGTGATCACGACCCCCCTACAGTAGCGAGCTCGGTCGCATTCTATATGCACTACCTTGCCGCAGGCCATTACCCCGCATGTCTGTACGGATGTACATTTATGCTTGTTAACTTGTACGTATGTATATTACATTATGTACCCTCCAGCACATTATACATCTATTGACCGATCACGTACTTGCTACAGTTTTAAATATTACATATACATCTGTCTCTATGACATATGTGTCCTTGCCATGATAGACTATGTGATGCCATGCTTTCCAGTTATTTCTCACATGTTCATTCTCATGTTCATTTCCATGTTTCATATGCTAGTTTGCTAGATTTAGTGCTTGCTCCCGTCCTGACAGGATAACGTTGTAGGTGTCCTTACTGAGGAGGAGTTACTCTGCGACTCATACTATGGAGTTACCGACGAGGACCCGGCTCTGCTTTACGAGGATGTTCCTGCGGGGAACCTCGCCTAGATGTCTTTTGTTTACTTAGAATTTTGAGACATGTATTAGACTATATCATTTTGTAACTGGACATGTATCCAGTTTTATATTTCAGTTCACTTGTACTTGGATATTTTACTATATACGACGACTTTTGTGTTTGGAGCATTTATGATTCTTCTTCACTTATAGAACTGTTAGTACATTTAGTCTTATCCTGTTGTCTTTAGAACAGCTTACTACGTTTTATCTCAACGTAGGCTGGACATGACTCGGCCTGGCCCAATAATTTTGGTAGCGGGTCGTGACAGGCATAGCTAAGCCAGTCCATCCCCAATATGATATCATAACCGGGGAGCGGCATCACAAAGAATCGCCCTCTGAACTCTCTCCCGGCTATAAAAATAGAACATCTATAGATAGATCTAATAGGCACTGGTCCTCCTCCCGTCATCACTCTACTAATCTACGCAGTAGGTGTAGCTACTAGATGATGTTTATGCATAAACTCTAATGATAGGAAGCTATGAGATGCACCAGAATCAAACAAACATACAGCTAGAAAAGTATGCAAATAAACATGACCTGTGATGACGTCAGCTAAGTAATCCGGCTCCGAAACCTGCTCTGGCTCCGGCTCAACGGCTAGACTATAGACCCTCCCCTGGGGTCCCTTCTGCTGCTGCAGATGCTGCCCGAACCTCTGCTGCTGAGTCGGGAGCGGTCCTCTAGGCTTCGCTACTGGGCAGTCCCAAATCTGATGGGTGGCAGACCCACAAGCTAAGCACTGCTTCAACCTCTTCCTGCAGATGGTGCTGTCGTGCCCTGGTCTTCCGCAGAAAGAACAAATGGCTCCCCTCTGCTGCTGCTGCTGCCGGAGTCCCGGGGCTCTAACTGGCGGGGTCTGATGATGTGGTGTAGGGGGACGATAAGTCTGCTGGGGTGGCGCCGGTGCTTTCTGCTGGAAAGCCTGACGCTTGGACGGTCCCTCATGATGTACAGGAGCCGGCCTCTTGCATGACAGAAGACGCTCCTCGATGCTCCGGGCTAACTCTAGGCTCTGGTAATAGTCAGTCGTACCGTTTGCCACTATAAGAATGCCAATGTCTGGAACTAGACCATGGCAAAACCTACGGGTCATCTCCTCTGGATCAGCAACCAGACTAGGAGCAAAACGGCTCAAGCGACTGAACTCTCCCGCATAGTCGTCAACAGAACGGTTCCCCTGTTGGATGTTCTGGAATCGTAGCCCCATGGCTACTCTAGCAGTGGTCGAGAAGAACTTCTTCTTGAACTGGGTCTTGAACTGGTCCCAGGTGGCTCTACCTCTCGCGAACAACGGCTCATTCCTGAACCAGACTCCGGCTAAGTCTATCAGCAGAAATCCTGCTGCCTCGACCTGAAGGTCATCCGACATCCTAACTCCCAGAAGCTTCCTCTCTACAGAATCTAGCCAGTCATCAGCTACTACTATGCCCTCAGTCCCTGAGAACTCCTTGGGATTCAGACCCATGAAGTCCTTGACTGTCCCCGCTCTCTGCCGTGGCTCTACATGTGGTGGGACCATGGGACGTCCCTCAGAACGCTCCATGCTCTGGCGGAGTAGGATAGTCTGCTCCTGATGGGTTGTTAGGAACCCCTGGATCAGTATGAGCAGCTGGGTCCCGTCGAGAGTGACGGAAGCCTGGGTGGGTATAGTGATAGGGGGTGGTGGAAGTATCGGGTCCTGCTGGGACTGGGATGTGGAAGGTGGTATCTGGGTCTGTGGATCTGTGGAGTGGGGGAATGTGGTAGGTGGAGGTGTATCAGTCAACCGCTCAGCTGACTGGACATGGAGGGCCCCATTCTCGGGGGTAACATACTGGGACGAGCGAGTAAGCACCATCTAAATTACAAATAAAAGACTTATAAGGACTTATTTAAAGTAGGCAATCATATGCAAGAAATTCTAATTATAATAGCGAACATGTGATGTATTTCCTATGTTGCAATCCTAGCATTCCTCTAAGTGTTCTAAGCGTCTTTCCTAATGTTGTCTAATTGTCTTAAGTTCCTAATTGCAGGCATGCTTGGTACAATAACGTAACCAAACAGTTTAGTCAGGACCTGCGTGGGCCACCACTAAAAACATGTCACGACCCGCTACCCAAATTGTTGGGCCAGGCCGAGTCATGTCCAGCCTACGTTGAGATAAAACGTAGTAAGCTGTTCTAATGACAACAAGATAAGACTAAATGTACTAACAGTTCTATAAGTGAAGAAGAATCATAAATGCTCCAAATACAAAAGTCGTCGTATATAGTAAAATATCCAAGTACAAGTGAACTGAAATGTAAAACTGGATACATGTCCAGTTACAAAATGATGTAGTCTAATACATGTCTACTCTCAAAAGTCTAAGTAAACAAAAAGACAACTAGGCGAGGTTTCCCGCAGGAACATCCCCGTAAAGCAGAGCCGGGTCCTCGGTAGTAACTCCATAGTATGAGTCGCAGAGTAACTCCTCCTCAGTAAGGACACCTACAACGTTATCCTGTCAGGACGGGAGCAAGCACTAAATCTAGCAAACTAGCATATGAAACATGGAAATGAACATGAGAATGAACATGTGAGAAATAACTGGAAAGCATGGCATCACATAGTCTATCTTGGCAAGGACACATATGTCATAGAGACAGATGTATATGTAATGTTTAAAACTGTAGCAAGTACGTGATCGGTCAATAGATGTACAATGTGCTGGAGGGCACATAATGAAATGTACATACGTACAAGTTAACAAGCATAAATGTACATCCGTACAGACATGCGGGGTAATGGCCTGCGGCAAGGTAGTGCATATAGAATGCGACCGAGCTCGCTACTGTAGGGGGGTCGTGATCACGTACAATACTATCAGTTTCCCCATACCCATATTCTAATCATGTGAGAGATACATCAAGACTGTTCTAAGCATGGTAGTAACTGAAAGTACAACATGTAAAGATCTAACTTGCTACCCCAAGGATCAGCATATAACATGGTGGGGTTTGCAGTTCATTTATGTGACAATATGTAAAGTTCGTAGAAAGTACTTGCCTCTAGCAAAGCAAAACAAAACAAGCTGCGATAACAGTGCTATGGATGTCCAGTAACTCGTCGCTGTAGAAGTAAAATATAATAACTTAGTTTTACACTAAGCTAAATCACTAGGACACTAATTGGTGCGACACGACTTGTGACTGGGCACCTAGCCAAAATGATGACTTGGCATAGGAGACCAATGTGGGGTGACACACTATGTTAACTAACTTTCTAGGGTCTTTATACTAGTGAGGGATGGGGTTCAATACGACTAAAACTCCAAATAACACAAAAAGCTACAAGTCGTAATTAATCAATAAATAAATCAAAAGATCATTGTGTTCTAACAATTTCAAAGTAGACAAAAAGCCTAGTTTTTCTTAAAGTAAAGTACCAAGGTGATCCTTGTTAATCATAGAAATTTATTATAATTTTTCTGGAATTTATTATCCAGTACAAATATTTTATAAAAATCAGTTTTCCTAAGTATACAGAAAGTGAGTTTTGGTTTCATATGCCAAACTAGTGGCAAAACAGTAAATTAAATACTACAAAAATTATACTAAATTAGCTAACTTAACAAAGTATCTAAAAACTATTTTTCCATAATTTTAGCAATACTTTAAGTATTTTTTTAGAAAATCAAAAACAGCAATGCACACAATAATTAATTATCTGCGTATTTTGTCCAAGTATATAATTTGAACCAAAGTTCAAAATACAGGACCCAAGGCCATGAATCAAGTCCAATATGACTTGTACAGGTCTTGAATGTGTGAAAACACATTTGAGCCCAAATACCCATGCTAGGCTTGGACACCAAATGGTTGCAGTAATTTAAATACACTAAAAAAAATACAATTTGAAAATAGCCAAAGTAATATTATTATTTTAATAAGGTAAATTTTATACAAAATGAATATATACATACCTATGCCAAAAGTACATATATATATACACAAGAAAATACTTAATTTATAAAGTATATATATATATATATAATAATATATATACATACACAAGAAAATATATATATATATATATACATATGTGTATATATATATATAAATACTAACATATATACATATAATTTACTAACTATAAAACATATACATATACATATATACTGTTAAAACAGTATATATACATATATACTAATATATATATATATATACATATATATATATATATATATATATAAACAGTAAAAGAAAAGAAAAGAAAAAGAAAAGAAAAAAGAAAAGGAAAAGAAAAAGAAACAACAGCAGCATAGCTCGAACCCGAGCTGCTGCGCGTGGGGGGGGGGAGGGTTTAATTCGTTCGGGCTGGCCAGTGGGTCGGCCCGCGCTTTGTGTTAGAGTTAGGGTTAGGTTTAGATTTATTTAGGTTAGAAATAATTAAACATAATAAAAAATAAACCATCCTGTGTCCTGACAGTTAGGGACACAGGGTTTTCTCGTGTCCGTGCTTTGCACGACACGCACGACACGATCTACGCGTGTCCGAGTACGGGGCTGGGGTCGTCGTGTCCAGGCGAACAATATGGACACAACACGAGATACGCACGACACGTATGAGTTCTGATACCTACGTGTCCGGTCGTCGAAGTTGGTTTCGAGAGGGCGAACGGCGGCTGGGGGCGTCGTTGTCGTGGCAGAGCGGTGGCGATCGACTCGCCGTGCTGTGGCGAAGCTGTCGACGACGGTGGTTGGCAGTGAAGGTCGCTGTGGAGGCGGCCTGGGGGTCGTCGGAGTTAGGGTTAGGGTTTTGCTCGTCGGGGAAGGAAAAGGGGCTGTGGGCGGTCGTGGTGGTGATGGTCGAGCTGAGGGGAGAGAGGGGGTCATTTATAGGCTAGTTAGGTCGGTCGGGGGGCAGTGAGCTGGCCGGAAATGGCGGGGAAAAGTAGGTCGGCGGTCGTCGTCGGCGTGGCAGTCGGCCAGCCGAGTCGTCGGGGGCAGGTAGGGACATTTACAGGAAACCCCCTAGACTTTAGGTAATTACAACAAGGCCCCCAAGTAGTTAAATGCAAATTAGAATTTGCATTCCACAGTTTAAAACAATTAATAAATTACAAACTGATATATTAACAATTAACTAAATTGCACACTGATATAAAAACAATTCAAAAATTTGCAGAATGATATTAAAACATTTTCAAAAATTACAAATTGATATTTTTAATATATAAAACTTATTTAAAATCATTTAAAAATTCTAGAAAAATTCCTAAAAATTCCTAATAATTATTTAAGGCTATAAATGACATAAAAATTTAATTAACACTAATAAAAAATGAATTTTGAAAATCAGGGGCTTACAGTGGGATTGAACTTACAGAAAAATATATTAGAACCATTGATCTTACTGTTTATTGTGTAAAAGACACAAAGTTTTCATATTTGCTAAATTCAGCCATAATACTTTCTAATGTAGGACGTAAAATACATTTTGGTAATTTACGCCCATTTTTTTCCTTACTCCTCTGGTTAATATTTGGTTAATAACTAAACCCGAATGTATTATGATTTTAAGCCCAAAATATAGTGTAAACTTTACGTATGTGTGATATACGTTTTTAATGTTTAAATTGTAATTTTATTTTTTAGGGTTTAAATCAATGAATCAAAAGAATTTTGTTTAGAAAATACGAGAAAGTTACATTTACTCCCTATGTTAGGGCGTATATCACAAACTTCTTTGATTTAGGCCATTCTTTTGGGCGTAAATTGATAGTTATTTTTTTGGATGATTAGAATTTCAACGACTTCATTTGAAACGGTATAATTTCAAACAGTAGTATGTGGAATATGCTATTATTCAATGGAGCATATTCAAATTTTACAATGGTAATATGTAAAGTAGATTATATATATTTACCCAACTGTCACGCCCTAGAACCAGAATACTGGAGAGCGGGGGGATGACTCAGCCAGCTACGTATTACGGGTAGATGAATACCGTATAATACGATCAATGCTGTCTAACCAGACGAGGGGGTACATACTACATAAAAGTCCTACTATGGTCACTTCACATCTATTGTCTCAATCATTCAAACAAGGAACAGAAATAGAGAACATGTAAGATAAAGCAGTAAGGCGTCCCAAACGCTCTGTCAAAATGTTCTTGACATCTGGCTTTACAAAACATAGCCAGATGATGTAGTAAGGTATACACAATTGTTATCAGCTGCAGTCTGACTTTAGTTATAATTATGTAAAAGTAAATACAAGACGATCCGACTAACATGTCGGTGCCAAACGGCAAAGTATAAGGTAAATAACAAAATGAACGGTGAAGTAAAGAACCCACTCGAGTCCTCCTGCGATCATTCCTCTAGTATTGACCATCTTGGAGGTGGAAGTAAGCTGGATCCTCGGGAACCGGCTCTAAATCTGGCCATGCAAAACCAGAGAGGTTAGACCTCTAATAGCAAGTACCGCAAGGAAGCACGATATGAAGGATGAAACCAGTAAATAAGGGATTATAATAATAGATCTCTGCTTGCTACTGAGATTCACATAACATCACGACACTCCGAACCAACCTCCCAACCAAACAAGGACAGAAGTTGGCCCGTCATGTCCTGACATTCTGATCATCTCAGTTAGGTAACAGAGTAAATACAGTACACAAACAAATCAATTTAAACGGCCATCCAACTCCTACGGCTTACTACTGTGAGTCCCAAGTTATCCTGAAATTATGCAATAAAGGATTCCTCAGTTCTTACTATGTGCGAGCAAGGCTAGTCTATCCAATCAATCAATTACGCCAATCATATATTAGACGAGTCCCAGCGGGACATCCGTCGTTAATATACCATGTACAATTTAATAATATAAGCAGATACCGTTCCCTGCCCGTGTGGCAGAACTGCAGTATCTATGGGAACCAGCTGGCCTGTCGGGCACTTAATAGTCCCAAGAGGGCTGCCATGTAAGAACTCGGGAATCCATTCTCTCCATGCAATTATTATTTTATTTAACTTAATAGCCTTTATGTTGCATAAAATTCCATGCCGTGGATCATGGTCATTCAGAATGAGTACTTCCGTACAAAGTACGATATGCCAACTCTACAACGATACCCGTACGGTTAGGTTGTAGGTCTTACATAACGTAATGCATCAATTAAAACTAACCACGGAATAATTATGCCTTGACCATAAAGTACACATGCTGCTTTGGTAAAATAAATGAATAAATTAATTAAAGCCTGCATGTATCCATATGCCAATATTCGAGATCAGCCAGTCGATTACAATAGTTCATAGTTCATATGAACGTGTCTCATTCCATTTAATTCAATAAGACGACTAGCCAGTCTCTTAGTTCCATCTAGGAACGCATGATCAATTATAAAGCAAGATAACAATCAATGTTAATTAATGCCAAATTCGGAAAATAAAAATCTATCTCATGAGGTTGGAAAATAAAAGTCTCATGTGGTCGGGAAATGAATAATCCATGCGGCTGAGAAATGAGATTGGAAAATAAATAATCCATGCGGCTGAGAAATAAGATTGGGAAATAAATAATCCTAATAAATATCTCATGCGGTTGAGGAATAAAGATTTCATGCGGCTGTGAAATGAGATTGGAAAATAAATATCTCATGCGGCTGAGAAAGGAGATTGGGAAATAAATAATCCATAATAAATATCTCATGCGGTTGAGGAATAAAGATTCCATGCAGCTGTGAAATGAGATTGGGAAATAAATATCTCATGCGGCTGAGAAAGGAGATTGGGAAATAAATAATCCATAATAAATATCTCATGCGGTTGAGGAATAAAGATTCCATGCGGCTGTGAAATGAGATTGGGAAATAAATATCTCATGCGGCTGAGAAAGGAGATTGGGAAATAAATATCTCATGCGGCTGAGAAAGGAGATTGGGAAATAAATAATCCATAATAAATATCTCATACGGTTGAGGAATAAAGATTCTATGCGGCTGTAAAATGAGATTGGGAAATAAATAATCCATAATAAATATCTCATGCGGTTGAGGAATAAAGATTCCATGCGGCTGTGAAATGAGATTGGGAAATAAATATCTCATGCGGCTGAGAAAGGAGATTGGGAAATAAATATCTCATGCGGCTGAGAAAGGAGATTGGGAAATAAATAATCCATAATAAATATCTCATGCGGTTGAGGAATAAGATTGAGCTCATGCGGTTGGGAAATAAATCTCATGCGGCTGTGAAGGAACTCATCTTCTCAGAAAACCTGTGAAGGATGGTCATGGAACCCTTGGCTTCCAAGCTCCATAAAACCTTTACCGTAAGTCCAAATTTGGACTTCCATAGGTCAAAATAGGGTAGAACAAAATTCTCTATGACATGGAACCATCAAAACTTGAAGATAACAAAGTTTACTAGATCAAAACCTAAGAAATCCGAAAATACATCAATCTTAGATCTACAACAAATAAGCCATAGAAATTGAAAATGCTAAGTACTAAAGAGACTTGGAATCAAATAAGGAAGATGATGGAACAATAATAATGGGAATCCATCAAGAAGCAAGTTGGCACTTGCCTAGCTCTCTTAGGTCGGTGGAAGAGGAGTTATGAGGAAGAAAAAGATTAATGGTGAAGTAATGAAGAGAGAGAAAGGGGGATGGGCTTTAAATGGAAGGAATGGTGGTAGGTGGGGGTCTAATCTGGTTCATGATGAACCCACAAATAAACCAATCTAAGCCGATCCTAAAGCAAGGCTAAAGCAGAGTATAAACGCAGAAATAAAATTGCAGGAAATTAATTAACATAAAATTGAAGGAAATTAAATACAGAGTAGTACATGGTAAATATTAAAATAAATACTTTTAAACAGTACATGTATTAAAAATACGTATTCTGGGAACGGAGAGTGACATCTCTACCCTCCTTAGAAAAATTCCGTCCTCGAAATTTTAAATCCAAGCAGGATAGAAACATCGGGGCTAAACTAATCTAAGTACAAGCAATTCAATCAAGCAATCATTCTATATTTAACAATCTACGATATCAAGCAATTTTACCCATAAGGTGATAAGCATGAGGAATCAAGACAATCAAGGTACACAGAAAAAGATATACCTTGTGAGTCAAACAGGTGTGGATACCGTGATCGGATATCATCCTCACGTTCCCACGTTGACTCTCCTAAAGAGTGATGACCCCAAGCAACCCGGACAAGGCTAATTGTTCGGTTCTTGAGTATCTTCTCTCTTCGATCCAAAATAGACACAGGCTGCTCCTCGTAAGACAGGTTGGTTCCAACAACCAGCTCAGAATGATCGAGGATATGGCTTGGGTCCGATACATACCTTCATAACTGAGATACATGAAACACGTCATGCACCTCTCGTAACGAAGGTGGAAGGGATAAACGATAAACGACATCGCCTATCCGATCAAGGATAACAAACGGGCCCACGTACCGCGGACTCAACTTCCCGCGAACGCCAAATCTAATGACCCCACGGGTAGGTGAGATCCGCAAGAACACGTGGTCCCCAACAGAAAACTCTAGTGGCCTACGATGCTGGTCTGCCCAATGACGATGCCGATCTTGCGCAACTCGAAGTCGCTCTCTACTTTCCTTAACCACTTCAACTGTTTGGACAATCATTTTCGGACCTAACATCATTCTCTCCCCGATATCATCCCATGCTAGTGGCGATCTACACTTCTTACCATATAGTGCTTCAAATGGCGCCATCTGGATACTGGCTTGATAACTGTTGTTGTACGAGAACTCGACTAAGTACAGGTGGCTCTCCCAAGACCCTCCAAAATCCAAAGTGCAAGCCCGCAACATATCTTCTAAAGTCTGGATTGTTCTTTCTGATTGCCCGTCCGTCTGTGGATGGTAAGCCGTGCTAAATCTTAATTTGGTACCCAGACTATGATGTAAGCTCTTCCAGAAATGTGATGTAAAGCGAGTATCTCTATCTGACACAATACTGACAGGGACTCCATGCTGCCTGACTATCTGCTGCATATACAACTCTGCCAACTTTTTTGTAGATTGTCCTACTCTGAAAGGAAGAAAGTGCGCCACCTTTGTAAGCCGATCTACTATCACCCAAATAGCATTTTTACCACTTGGTGATCTCGGTAAACCAGTCACAAAGTCCATTATAATATGTTCCCATTTCCATTCCGGAATAGGAAGCGGTTGCAATAATCCGGCTGGCCTCTGTTGTTCTGCCTTCACTTGCTGACATACCAAGCAACGGGAAACAAATCTAGCTATCTCCCTCTTCATCCCGTTCCACCAGAAGTGCTGCTTGATATCTTGGTACATCTTGGTCCCTCCAGGGTGTATAGAATACTGGGAACTGTGAGCTTCTGCCATAACCTCTTGTCTGATATCTCCACTAGGAATATATATGCGTGACCCAAACCTAAGTGTACCATCTTTATGGATTTGCATCTCCTTTCTAAGTCCTGACTCACATTCTGTCCTAAGCTTCTGAATCCTTGGATCTTGTGCCTGAGCTGCCTTGATCCTGTCTACCAAGTTGGATTGAACTTGTAGACTCGCCAGAACTCCTACATCACTAGGAAGTATAACCTCGATGCCCATCTCCTGAAGGTCTTCTAAGATATGCCTCTGTGTTGTTAACATAAATGCGCCGCCTCTCCTGCTGAGAGCATCTGCTACCACATTAGCCTTGTCTGGATGATACTGAAGCTCCACGTCGTAATCTTTGATCAACTCCAACCATTTTCTCTGCCTCATGTTCAGTTCCTTCTGAGTAAAAATGTACTTCAGACTTTTGTGGTCTGCGTACATGTCCACTCGATCACCATATAAGTAATGCCTCCATAGCTTCAAAGCAAATACTACTGCTGCCAACTCCAAGTCATGAGTCGGGTAATTCTTCTCGTGGTCCCGAAGTTGCCTAGAAGCATATGCTATCACCTTTTCATGCTGCATAAGGACACATCTAAGTCCTTTACCTGACGCATCATAATATACAGTAAAACCTCCGGGTCCCACTGGCAATGTAAGAATAGACGCTGATATCAACTTCTGCTTCAAATTCTCAAATAATGCATGGCATTCTGTCGACCAGACAAAGGGCACATCCTTCCGTGTCAAGCGGGTCATAGGTGCTGAAAGCCTCGTAAAGTCTGATACAAACCTTCTGTAATATCCTGCCAATCCCAAGAAACTCTGCATATCTGCTACGGTCTTGGGTACTGGCCAACTCTCTACGGCTTCTACCTTCTTGGGATCCACTGCTACTCCAGCTCCTGATATGATGTGACCCAAAAATGAAATGCGATCCGTCCAGAACTCGCACTTGCTGAGCTTGGCGTACAACTGGTTCTCTCTCAGAACCTGCAACACTTTCCTGAGGTGACCTTCATGCTCTTCTTCACTAGCTGAGTATACTAGAATGTCATCGAGGAACACAACGACAAATTGGTCTAAATATGGCATAAAGATGCGGTTCATCAAATCCATAAATATTGCTGGAGCATTGGTCAAACCAAACGGCATTACCAAGAATTCATAATGCCCATACTTCGACCTGAATGCTGTCTTGGGGATGTCCTCCTTCCGAACCCTCACTTGATGATACCCTGACCGAAGATCTATCTTGGAGAAAACTCTAGCTTGGCTCAACTGATCAAATAAGTCGTCGATCCTGGGTAGTGGGTACTTGTTCTTTACTGTTGCCGCATTTAGCTTCCTGTAATCGATGCACAATCTGGATGACCCATCCTTCTTTCCCACAAGTACCACTAGTGCTGCCCAGGGTGACACGCTAGCTTGGATGAACTTCTTCTCCTTCAGTTCCTCTATGTGCTGATATACCTTGGCCTGCTCGGAATCCGCCATTCTATAAACTCGATCTGATATCGGTTTAGTTCTAGGTGCCAATTCTATACTGAACTCAATATCTCTAACCGGTGGGAGACCTGGAAGTTCTTCAGGAAATACGTCTAGAAATTCTTCAACTACCTTCGGAACTTGAACTTCTTCCATTGCCGTCACTACTCCCTGCTCTTGTTGAGTTGCCACTGATCTGACTAAGGTGAACCGCTTCATGCCTGGAATATCAAAAGATACACTCCCTCTACGACAATCTATTGTCGCATGACTGTCTTTCAGCCAGTCCATGCCTAAGATAACGTCGAAATTTCCAACAGGAAATTCTATCAACTGGGCGGGTAAGGAATGCCCGCAAACTACAACACTACACGCTAGAATAACTCTACTAACTCCTACGAGCCCATTACCAGTAAGTATATTCAACCTCCCTGGCAATGCCTCAAACTCCATTCCTAGCCGTGTCGCAAATTGTGCAGATATAAATGAATGTGATGCTTCCGAATCAAACAATGCTACTGCGGGATATGAGGCGACGAGAATGTTACCTGCCACAACATCTCCTGATGCCAATGCCTCTTCCAAGGACAGAGTGAATGCCTGCCCTCGACCTCTTTGTTGGTTTCCATGCTGCGGCCTAGCTTGGTGCTGCTGCTGGCCCCTTCCTTGATGATGCTGGGGTGGTCTATGCTGGTGTTGCTGCATCGGCGGTCCCTGCTGCCGAAACATCTGAGCCTGTGGCATTAACGGGCTCTGTGCCAACGGCCTCACTGCCATCGCTGGTCCTCGATACTGTCCTGCCCCTGGTACTGGCAGAGCAGAAAATTGCTGTACGGGTCCTCCTAACCTCGAGTTCATGGGACATGTGGTAACCCGATGGTCTAGATTTCCACATATCAAACACTGCCCGTTCAATGTCCGACACACATCTCTAGTGTGTCCTACCTTTCCACAATAAGTACAGCCCGCCGGGGGTTGCTGGTTCTTCCTCTGTTGCTGTTGTTGTTGCCTTGGTGGTGGTGCTGGCCCTCGCATCGCCACATCGTGGATACGAATGCCAGGGGATGGTGCTGTTGTTCGGGGCGCTGCTCCCCCTCCTCCTTCAATCTGACTGTGGGATCTCTTCTGACCTCCAGTCCTTGTCGCAAGCCTCTGAATGGTGATCTCATGCCTTTGGGTCGCCGTCAATACTTCATCAAAAGTCTGGTAATTGTGCCCCTCTATCAATTGTAAGAGCTCAAGATGAAACCCTTGCTGGAACCTCATGGCCCTCTGGCGCTCTGTCGCGACCATCTCTGGGGCAAACCTACTCAATCTGCAGAACTCCGCTGCATAAGCATCTACAGTCTTGCCAGCCTGTCTGAGGTTGATAAACTTCTGTTGTAGCTCAAACTGTGCCACAACTCCTTAGTACTTTATCTTGAATCTTGTGGTAAAATCGTCCCAAGCCACAGGACGTCTGATGCCTACTTCCTCTGATTCCTACCAATCACGTGCGAGATCCTGAAGTAACAACTTCACTAGATCCACGCGCTCTTCTGTCGGCACCTTAGCTGCTGTCAAGATAGCCTCAATGTCCTTAAGCCATGCATCTGCTGAGATGGCATCCTTCGTGCCTTCGAAATGGCGGGGGTTGTATTTACAAAACCGGGCTGACGCTCCTGAATCTGTCCTTGCCCCTCTTTCCAATGCCGTCTGTAACCCTTGGTTGAGTAGTACATTCTGCTCTTGCAACTGAGCGTGCATGCGCTGCTGGGCTAACATCTGGTGTTGTTGAGTGGCCATCATCCCTCTCATGATCTCCAGAAGGGCTGGTGTGTCCACTTCTACGGGGGTAGGCGGAACGATGGGTGGTGTAGGAACCTCCGGATACTGCGGTCCAGTTGCTGGTTCCACTATTACTTCTTCTTGAATAGTCTCATGAAGTGGTTCTGGCCCTTGTTGCTGATCAACCTGGTCAGGTTGTCCATGCTGCCCTTGTTGTTGTTGCCCAATCCTGACAGATGCGGACGAGGTGCCCCTAAGAAAAGGGACAAGAAAACAATCAAACGATCGGACAGGAAAGATCAATGAAGTCAAAGGATACCGGAATGTCAAGCTAGAGTCGAGAGTAACAAATCATGAGATCAAGGGGGAACATATGTGATTGAGACATCCTATAAATTAAAACACCCCACAAGTCTGAAATCAGACCTGCATGGGCCACCACTAAAACCTTGTCACGCCCCAGAACCAGAATACTGGAGAGCGGGGGGATGACTCAGCCAGCTACGTATTACGGGTAGATGAATACCGTATAATACGATCAATACTGTCTAACCAGACGAGGGGGTGCATACTACATAAAAGTCCTACTATGGTCACTTCACATCTATTGTCTCAATCATTCAAACAAGGAACAGAAATAGAGAACATGTAAGATAAAGCAGTAAGGCGTCCCAAACGCTCTGTCAAAATGTTCTTGACATCTGGCTTTACAAAACATAGCCAGATGATGTAGTAAGGTATACACAATTATTATCAGCTGTAGTCTGACTTTAGTTACAATTATGTAAAAGTAAATACAAGACGATCCGACTAACATGTCGGTGCCAAACGGCAAAGTATAAGATAAATAACAAAACGAGCGGTGAAGTAAAGAACCCACTCGAGTCCTCCTGCGATCATTCCTCAAGTATTGACCATCTTGGAGGTGGAAGTAAGCTGGATCCTCGGGAACCGGCTCTAAATCTGGCCATGCAAAACCAGAGAGGTTAGACCTCTAATAGCAAGTACCGCAAGGAAGCACGATATGAAGGATGAAACCAGTAAATAAGGGATTATAATAATAGATCTCTGCTTGCTACTGAGATTCACATAACATTACGACACTTCGAACCAACCTCCCAACCAAACAAGGACAGAAGTTGGCCCGTCATGTCCTGACATTCTGATCATCTCAGTTAGGTAACAGAGTAAATACAGTACACAAACAAATCAATTTAAACGGCCATCCAACTCCTATAGCTTACTACTGTGAGTCCCAACTCCTATGGCTTACTACTGTGAGTCCCAAGTTATCCTGGAATTATGCAATAAAGGATTCCTCAGTTCTTACTATGTGCGAGCAAGGCTAGTCTATCCAATCAATCAATTACGCCAATCATGTATTAGACGAGTCCCAGCGGGACGCCCGTCGTTAATATACCATATACAATTTAATAATATAAGCAGCTACCGTTCCCTGCCCGTGTGGCAGAACTGCAGTATCTATGGGAACCAGCCGGCCTGTCGGGCACTTAATAGTCCTAAGAGGGCTGCCATGTAAGAACTCAGGAATCCATTCTCTCCATGCAATCATTATTTTATTTAACTTAATAGCCTCTATGTTGTATAAAATTCCATGCCGTGGATCATGGTCATTCAGAATGAGTACTTCCGTACAAAGTACGATATGCCAACTCTACAACGATACCCGTGCGGTTAGGTTGTAGGTCTTACATAACGTAATGCATCAATTAAAACTAACCACGAAATAATCATGCCTTGACCATAAAGTACACATGCTGCTTTGGTAAAATAAATGAATAAATTAATTAAAGCCTGCATGTATCCATATGCCAATATTCGAGATCAGCCAGTCGATTACAATAGTTCATAGTTCATATGAACGTGTCTCATTCCATTTAATTCAATAAGACGACTAGTAAGTCTCTTAGTTCCATCTAGGAACGCATGATCAATTATAAAGCAAGATAACAATCAATGTTAATTAATGCCAAATTCGGAAAATAAAAATCTATCTCATGAGGTTGGAAAATAAAAGTCTCATGCGGTCGGGAAATGAATAATCCATGCGGCTGAGAAATAAGATTGGAAAATAAATAATCCATGCGGCTGAGAAATGAGATTGGAAAATAAATAGTCCATAATAAATATCTCATGCGGTTGAGGAATAAAGATTCCATGCGGCTGTGAAATGAGATTGGGAAATAAATATCTCATGCGGCTGAGAAAGGAGATTGGGAAATAAATAATCCATAATAAATATCTCATGCGGTTGAGGAATAAAGATTTCATGCGGCTGTGAAATGAGATTGGGAGATAAATATCTCATGCGGCTGAGAAAGGAGATTGGAAAATAAATAATCCATAATAAATATCTCATGCGGTTGAGGAATAAAGATTCCATGCGGCTGTGAAATAAGATTGGGAAATAAATATCTCATACGGCTGAGAAAGGAGATTGGGAAATAAATATCTCATGCGGCTGAGAAAGGAGATTGGGAAATAAATAATCCATAATAAATATCTCATGCGGTTGAGGAATAAAGATTCCATGCGGCTGTGAAATGAGATTGGGAAATAAATAATCCATAATAAATATCTCATGCGGTTGAGGAATAAAGATTCCATGCGGCTGTGAAATGAGATTGGGAAATAAATATCTCATGCGGCTGAGAAAGAAGATTGGGAAATAAATATCTCATGCGGCTGAGAAAGGAGATTGGAAAATAAATAATCCATAATAAATATCTCATGCGGTTGAGGAATAAGATTGATCTCATGCGGTTGGAAAATAAATCTCATGCGGCTGTGAAGGAACCCATCTTCTCAGAAAACCTGAGAAGGATGGTCATGGAACCCTTGGCTTCCAAGCTCCATAAAACCTTCTCCATAAGTCCAAATTTGGACTTCCATAGGTCAAAATAGGGTAGAACGAAATTCTCTACGACATGGAACCATCAAAACTTGAAGATAACAAAGTTTACTAGATCAAAACCTAAGAAATCCGAAAATGCATCAATCTTAGATCTACAACAAATAAGCCATAGAAATTGAAAATGCTAAGTACTAAAGAGACTTGGAATAAAATAAGGAAGATGATGGAACAATAATAATGGGAATCCATCAAGAAGCAAGTTGGCACTTGTCTAGCTCTCTTAGGTCGGTGGAAGAGGAGTTATGAGGAAGAAGAAGATTAATGTTGAAGTAATGAAGAGAGAGAAAGGGGGATGGGCTTTAAATAGAAGGGATGGTGGTAGGTGGGGGTCTAATCCGGTTCATGATGAACCCACAAATAAACTAATCTAAGCCGATCCTAAAGCAAGGCTAAAGCAGAGTATAAACGCAGAAATAAAATTACAGAAAATTAATTAACATAATATTGAAGGAAATTAAATACAGAGTAGTACATGGTAAATATTAAAATAAATACTTTTAAACAGTGCATGTATTTAATATACGTATTCTGGGAACGGGGAGTGACACCAACACTTCTCTACCCTCACATACTTTCACTCCTCCATTATCTACCATAATAACTCTCCTCTAGTAAAACTCTAATCCAATGAAGCTTTGGTGTGAAACTTTCATCCAGTAAAGCTTTTGTACAAGTTCTTACATAGAAAGAACTTGTTGTCCAAGAAGTTCTTAGCCAGAATAACTTATTTTCCAGTAAGGATCCTAGCCAGCTACATTTTGTTCCAATACCCAAGTTTTACTCATGGATCAAATGGTAACAATGATTTGCTACCATGGAGGTACACTAAGTGGATTATTGTGAAGGAGGTACAACTAATCTAATTTCTACATATCAGATTATCTCTTTAGAAAATAAACAAAATATTATTGTAGAACGTTTCTATATTATTTATGAATTCGTAATAAGGTTGCTTTTTATGGATACTTTTTTAGTAATAGATAGTGAAGAATCATGAAAATTTATTATTCAAAGTAATTTAGGTGCATCTTGTATAAAGATTTATATTAATTCAGCATTACCAAATATTAGCTCAAATATAATTTCTATTAGTCAAACTGTTTATAATAGCCAAAATTTTAACGTTGGTTCTAATACTTCAAACCAAATAAATTTAGTCGAAGAGAACATTGAGGATGAAAATTTTGAGGACTTAGTCGAATATTTAGACTATTATTTATCCAATAATGATGATAATTTATATGGTAGCACCTCCTAATTATTTGTTGGAAAAGAGTTTCATTCTTCTTATGCATTTCAAAATTTTATTAGTGCTATAGCAATTCGTCATAATTTTAGTTGTACATCTAAATGTCACGACCCGCACCCTAGAGTGAGGGCACGAGACGTGGGTACGTCCAGCCTATGCCGCAGTGTCGGCGGTAGAACGCTGTCCTAGGTCACAACATCTAACAATATAATACTAAGCAGTTTATACTCCCCGAATGGGGGTGACATAGCAGATACAGTCTCAATCACAACTAAGGTAGAGGAAGATAAAAGATAGGTGAAACATGAAATCCAAAAGAGATACAGCAGATAGAAGTCTAAGTGTCTAAGATACACAAACTCAGGAATACATCTCAAAGCTCAAATACAGTAATCCATAAATACAACTCAAGACAACTGAAAATAAACTATGATCAAAACCCTAGCTATCTATACAACCTCTACTGTGTCTCCTCTAGGCTAGCAGGCAACCTACAGGCTATCTGTAAAATTTATCAACAGGTCCAGTCAGGACATGAGTGAGCACAATACATCTCAATAGATCATAGCAGAAAAGAAAATATAATCATGCTAGAGAATAAAATACAGGAAACTGAAGAATAGCATAATGTAAAAGAGAGACTGTAAGTAAATATCTATGATATATAGAGAGAGACAGTGCTAGTGATTCAGAGTACATGATAAACATGTGAATGGCATGGGCTGATTCATGATTACACTACTTGGAATTGATTCATGATTACACTACTTAAAATTATTCACATGTTCATTTATACTCCCCCATCCCCAATCAATACACAAGGATCCAATCAAGTTACGTTAAGATTCATGATTATACTACGTTGCCTGTAACACCCTATTTTCTGAAATTAGGGATTTTTTAAAAAATTATTATTTTTATTAATTATTAATGGTGTTTAGGGCATGATATGATTTATGGTGATTTCTAGTATAATTAGAACCATCTTCTAAGTCATGCTAAGTCATGACTTATGACTTTGTGATTTTGGTTAGTATAACTTAGTGAAAACCCTAGTTTTTCTTAAGCTAGAAGTTGCCATAACCATGAGAGCTTAGCCATAGGCTTAGAACATCAAATTAGTGACTTTTGGCCAAAAGGGTATTTTGGTAAATTACTAGACTTTATTTGAGATTAGGTGATTTTTAATATTATTTAATCATGGTTAAGTTCCATGATTAGTCCCTAGCCTATCCTACCCTAATCTAGGGGTTAGCCACTAACCTAGAAGCTTTAGGATGGATTTTTGGTTAAGGGTTAAAGTGGTATAAATATCTAGTTTATCTTTATTGATATTTTCCTTAAACCACTCCAAATATCTCACCTTTTACACAAAGTCCATGCCTTAGCCATGAAGGAAGGGCAAGGACACCCCCCCTAGGCTATGGCTGGCCAAGGGTACCCCCCTAGCTGGTACACACTTCCATATAACCCTTTGTATTCATTCATGAATAATTTACATGAATTAAATTCCTAGAAAATCCTATTTTCTTCAAACACCCACAACTTGATCATTCTTGATCCAAATTCACTCTAGTCTTTTGCTTTGGGACCCTACAACATCAAGGGAGCTAAGGGAGGCTAGCAATCAAGAATTTGGAGGCTTTGGACATCATCAAGTTGAAGGACACACACCCCCTCTTCTTTGATTTTCATTGGTTTTGTACAAATAGGTAATTTCCCTCAAACTTAGTTAAAACCCTATTTTTTCTTCATAAATGCATTCATGTAGGACTACCATAACTGTGGGTAAGGTTTGGTGGAAATTAGAAGTGGTTTGGTGTCCGTATCGGACACGTATCATAGGGTAGAAACCCTTGTTTGTTGAAATGCCACAATGGACTTGTTTTTGTGTTTTTGTAAAACAAATTACACAAACTTGTAGCCCTAGACTTGCTGATCACGAACCAACTGGACTGAGCACATTTTCATGCTGTGTCCGTGTCCAAATTGGACACGAACCCACTGCACGAGCACGCGCGTGCGTGTCCTGCTACCCCACCCCTCGTACTCGCTGCACAGTGCACTAGGACACGAGATTTTTGACATGGACACGGAGGCAATGTCTGCGAACATGCCCCTAAAGTTTGGTGTCACGTCGTGTCGTGTCGAGTGAGAAATCTCACTCGCACTGGACACGCGCTGTCAGCGCACATGTGCGCGGGGGACGACTTTGAGCGTGTCGTGTCGCATGGACACGACACTTGGGTGTCTCGTGATAACACGGACGTGTAGCCCTACGTGTGGGCTACATGTATGCACGACCACGAGACGTGTCGTGTCTCGTGGTGTGTCTACGAGTGCGTGGAACGCGTGCACGACACTGTGGTTGTGTACGCGTATTAGAGTTTACCCGTGTACTGTTTTCTAGTGTTTGGACACGTGAAACTGTGTCGTGGTGTCGTGTCAGGTACCTAGGATACTAGGGTATCTATGGGGTGTTAGTTACCAACCGATTGTTTCGAGTCTTAGCTCGATTTAGTATGGGTAAATCGAATTACCCATTTTCGAGATACACAGTGCACTGTTTTCTGTTTTAGGATATTTTTCCAGTTTTGTAAAACAAATTTCAAACTCGATTTTAATAATGATTAATCCATTGTACTAGTGTATATTAGTATGTATATATGTAGTATATATGTATATGTGAGTGTGGGTGAGTTTTGGGGATAATTGGTAGTGTGTAGGTGTAGTTGTGTGTGTATATACATAGGAGTGTATATATGTACTGTGTGTGTGTGTGTTTGGGGGCTGGTTTTGGTTCCAGGAACCATCCCCTACCCCTCCTGTCCTGTTCAGTCCCTCTCTCTCTCACTGTTTTCAGTCTCTCATTCACTCTCTCTCACTCTATGTCCCTCTCACTTCCCTCTCTATATATATAGAGTATATATATATATATATATATATATAAGTTTATATATATATATATATATGTATATACATATATATGATATATATGTATACTTTTGTATTGGGTCTCTTTATGTCATATATAGTGTATTATATATATGTGGGTGATGGTATGATATATAGTATTCCTATATTGATATAGATTGGGTAGTGGATAGATAGTGTATATCTATATATAGATATACATGTATATATAGATAACTTACTAGGTATAGGTTTATATAGAAACCCTATGACTAGCCCATGGCCAAGATTATTAGCCTATGGCTTGGGCCTAACCCTAATGGCCCAAAAACCAACTTGTTGACCCCTGTTGACTAAGGGTTGACCAAAGTCAACCTTAGGTCAAAGTTGACCTAGTTAACCTAGAATTGACTAGGAATGACCTAAAACAACTAGTTTGACTAAAACCTTAACTAGTTGACTAGAGCTGACCTAACTTTGACTAGTTTGACTTTAGAGTTGACCAAGAGTTGACTTTTGACCAAATTGACCTAGAATCATGTAGTATGCATAGTAGACTTCATTTTTTTTCTATTTAGAACACATTGTGACTTGTGTTGCTCTGATCAGGAGCCAGACACCTCTCCTCAGACAGCATATTCTCTACAGACATTCATACAGCAGGCGAGTACATTCTCTGACCGTTTCATACTTGTTCAGGCTTTACTTCTCGCTCTAGATTACTTTACTTGATGCTGTCATGTTGGTAACACGGATTGGTACTATATGGATCTTTACATGAGATGTTATCCCCCTCGGAAGCATCTGGTACTTCATGTTACGTGTGTTTCACTTTCATCATGTACTCCTGTGCTTCCATCATGCATGTATACTCATGTGATCATGTACTCTCATGTTTACTGAGCCCTCATGTATACTATCATGTGCACCCTTTCATGGGCCCCATATGATATCATGTATAATAACGTAACTTGTATAGATCCTTGTGTATTGATTAGGAAAACGGGAGAGTAGAAGTGGACATGTGAATAATTCCAAAGTAGTGTAATCATGTGCAAACTCAGTAGTGTAATCATGTATAAATTCTAGCCATTCATATGCCTATCTTGTGCTCTATATCACTAGTCACTTATAGTTCTCTATATACAGTAGATATTTCATTACAGCTATCTTTTTTACAGCGTATATTTCCTTTCAGCATTTCCCGTATCTTACTCTATTGCCTGTATCGTATTTCCTAACCTGATATGAACTGCGTGAGATGTATTGTGCTCGTCCCTGTCCTGATTGGACCTGTTAAAAATATTACAGAGGATGAGGACGAGGCATGGGTGACTACTTATTATGGAGCAGGACTAGATGACACTTGTGTTGAGGACCCTCAGCAGGATCCACCTGCAGCTGAGGATGTTGCTCCAGTAGTCTAGACCAGTTAGCTAGACAGTCTTTTCTACATTATATTTTGTCTCACATTCTGAGTTGTATTTTGAGATGTGGAGATGTATAGACTCTTAGACTTATTGTATTAGGAGTTGACATTCTGGATGTTATGTATCCTAGACACTTAGACTTATTTCATCTATGCTATGGTTCTCTTTGAGTTACTATCTATCTATCTATCTGTCTTTCATTCTTCTACCTTAGATGTGATTGAGACTGCATGTTGTGATGTTACCTCCATTCGGAGTGTATAAACTGTACAGGTACCTTTATATTGTTAGATGATTGACCTAGGACAGCGTTCGACTGCCGACACTGCGACGTAGGCTGGACGTACCCACTTCTCGTGCCCTTACTCTAGGGTGCGGGTCGTGACACGTTTTTAGTGGTGGCCCATGCAGGTCCAGTTTATGTGGTGGTATTCGAACTGGAGTATCGCCACAGCCTGCAGTAGGAAATAGGATATAGTTGAGGTACTCAATCACATTAGGAAAAACTCTTATCTAAATCCCTGCTATCTAAATTCTTGCTGATATTGTCTTTCTTTTGAAATAAACTGTCTCCTTTGACTATATCGTTTCTTCTCCGTATTGATTTTTCTGTTGATCTGTCTTCAGGATGGTGGAGACACGATCGCAGCGTCTCGGTCCAGGTGACACCACTGAGAGGTCTGCCACCTTTCGTCCAGCTCACCAGGACCCGGGGACTGCAGCTCCCCTTACTCCAGCTCATGTGGGAGTTTTCGCCACATTTGGGGGTGCACCTCTACTTATTCGGGGGACCATCCCAGCTACCCCAGACATGCCTCCCCCACAGTTTCGTCAGCCACAGTTCCACCAGCACCAGCAGTACCAGCAGCACCAGCAGCTGTTCCAGCCGCCGATGCCATCTGGATTAGTGGATGCTGCACAGATGTTTTCGTACTTCCAGCATTTCCAAGAGACGCAGCAGGCCCAGCAGCAGCGTCATACGACGGAGTTTACCAGGGGCATAGATGAGGTCCATCAGCTGGCTAGAGCGACGGTGGAGAGGTTGGCTGTCCAGCCACAGAGAGGATTGGGACAGCCGCGACAGCAGAGGATTCCGGACATTCAGGACTTCAAGAAGATGAACCCCAGGGACTTCTTGGGGACAGAGGGGATTCTTTATGTGGATGACTGGATTGAGCACATTGAGGAGATCTTCCGACTGGCGGAGATACCAGCCGGACTCCAGATAGAGGTAGCAGCCAGCCAGATGCAGGATCTTGCCCGTACCTGATATCAGACGGACCCGAGGGTAGGCACTCCAGGGCAGACATGGAGAGTTTTCAAGGAGCTCTTCAAGGGGAAGTTTTTCCCAGATCAGGCAGTCGGTGCTTTGGAGACCCAGTTCGAGAACCTGGTTCAGGGGAACCAGACTGTAGAGGAGTATTCCGGTGAGTTTTGTCAGTTGAGTAGATTCGTGGAGGGCCTTAGCGAGACAGCGAAGGCGAGGAGGTTCAGGAAGGGCTTGGTCAAAGAGGTCAAGTCCTTGACCAAGAGTGACAGGAATGCCACTTTTGAGGAGATCCTATCAGGAGCGATGGCGGCTGAGGATGATCTTGAGCTGAAGCTCAAGAGGGGCCGCGACACCCAGGGAGCTGGCAGCAGTGGAGGACAGGCCAAGAGGCCTCATTATCAGCACCAGCAGCAGAGGCCATTCCAACAGCAGAGGCCATTCCAGCAGGTGCTGCAGCCGAGGCACCAGCAGCAGGCACCCAGGCAGCAGGTCGTCAGTTGCACTTTCTACAAGAAGCAGGGTCATGGATGGAATGACTGTAGAAAGAGGCTTGGCAGGTGTCTACTATGTGGTTCTGGAGACCACCAGCTGAGGGAGTGTCCCATGTCTTCGGGACGACCAGTTCAGGGAGGCGGAGCCAAGGCTCCGGCAGGGTAGCAGAAGGGACCTTTGCCGACTCAGCAGCAGAGGTTCACCCAGCACCAGCATCAGGCCAGGGGTGGTCAGCAGAGGCGAGCCTATGCCATGGCAGCAGAGGATGCCGAGGTTACTGGAGAGCTGATAGCAGGTTCTATTCTTCTCGACTCTATTCCAGCTTATGCATTGTTCGATTCTGGGGCTTCCCATAGCTTTGTATCAGTATCTTTTATGATTCGACATCATGTTATATCTGAATCGTTGCCTAGGACTTGCAAGATTACGACCGGGGGTGGCATTATCCTCGTTCGTGATATTTGCAAGGGACGGAGAGTAGTTTTGGGAGGCCGAGAGTTGGATGTGTGTTTGCTCGTAATGCCACTACCGAACTACGATATTGTACTCGGTATGGATTGGTTGAGCATGCACCATGCCAGTATAGATTGCCGCGGGGGTAGAGTTCTGTTCAGAGCGCCAGGAGAGCCAGAGTTTGTATATTCCCGACGGCAGGCAGAGCAGACTTGCAGAGTTTTCTATGGAGCTTCAGTCGAGGAGCAGCCAGCTCCACATCCATTGATTGCTGAGTTCATGGACGTGTTTCCAGAGGAATTGCCTGGGCTTCCACCAGACAGAGACGTTGAGTTCTCGATAGACTTGGTTCCAGGTACGGAACCCATTTCTCAGCACGTCTATCGAGTAAACAACAGCGAGCTGGTGGAATTGAAGAAACAGGTGGATGAGTTGCAGGACAAAGGCTTCATCCGCTCTAGTTCTTCACCTTGGGGTGCACCGGTACTCTTTGTACCGAAGAAGGATGGGTCGGTACGTATGTGTATCGACTATAGGGCACTCAACAGTCTGACGATCAAGAACAGATATCCACTGCCGCGGATCGATGATCTCTTCGATCAGTTGAGCGAAGCTCGGGTATTCTCGAAGATTGATCTGAGGTCAGGCTACCATCAGGTAAAGGTGAAGAGGGAGGACATCCCGAAGACGGCGTTCAGGACGCGGTACGGCCAGTTCGAGTTTATGGTGATGCCGTTTGGGTTGACGAATGCTCCGGCGGTGTTCATGAACTTGATGAACAAGGTGTTCCACCAGTACTTAGATAAGTTCGTGGTGGTGTTCATCGACGACATCCTGGTGTACTCGAAGACCGAGGAGGAGCACGAGAAGCATTTGAGAGTGGTCCTGGAGACTCTCAGGCAGGAGCAGCTTTACGGCAAGCTCTCGAAGTGCGAGTTCTTCCTTGATAGAGTTGACTTCCTGGGTCATGTAGTGACTGGAGATGGGATCTCAGTCGACCCGAGGAAGATATCAGTAGTTGAGGCTTGGGCAGCGCCGACGTCAGTAGCAGAGATCAAGAGCTTTCTGGAATTGGCAGGCTACTACAGGAGGTTCGTCCAGGATTTCTCCCGGGTTGCAGAGCCGTTGTCTAGGCTGACCCGGAAGGACGCAGAGTTTCTCTGGTCAGAGGAGTGTCAGGCCGCTTTCGATGAGTTGAAGAAGCGGTTGACGACAACCCCGATTCTGACATTGCCATTAGGATCAGGCGGGTTCACTATCTACAGTGACGCCTCGGGGAAGAGTTTGGGTTGTGTCTTGCAGCAGCATGGGAAGGTGATTGCCTATGCTTCCAGGCAGTTACGGCCCCATGAGAAGAACTACCCTACCCATGATTTAGAGTTGGCGGCAGTTATCTTTGCTCTGAAGCTGTGGAAATACTATTTGTATGGAGAGCGTGTGGAGATATTTACAGACCACAAGAGCTTGAAATACATGTTTACGCAGAAGGAGCTGAACATGAGGCAGCGTAGATGGCTGGAGCTGATGAAGGACTTTGATATTCTTCTGCAGTATCACCCAGGAAAGGCCAACGTAGTTGCTGATGCGTTGAGCAGATACCCGACAGCTATGTGTTTGACAATGGATCGTCACTTGTTGGCGGACTTGAAGAGCCTTGGGATCGAGGTGATTGTGCCGGGAGTGCAGATGCAGATGTTGGGCCTCTAGATTCAGTCGGACTTGATTGATAGGATCAAGTCGGCTCAGTTCGATGATGTTTCTCTACGATGCATCAGGGAGCAGGTCAGACAGGGATTTGCGGACGATGAGTTCACTCTTGCAGGAGATGGCGCATTGAGGCACGGTTCCAGACTGTGTGTGCCCAGTGGAGACTTTCGGGAGCAGGTTATGCAGGAGGCCCACCGTTCTCAGTACTCGATACATCCGGGATCCAACAAGATGTATAGGGATCTGAGAGAGCATGTATGGTGGAGTGGGATGAAGCACGAGGTAGCACACTTCGTAGCCAGGTGTTTGATCTGCCAGCAGGTCAAGGCAGAGAGGCAGAGACCAGGAGGACTGTTGCAGCTATTGCCCATTCCGGAGTGGAAGTGGGAGCACATCACGATGGACTTCATTTCGGGATTGTCGCGTACTCCAGGAGGGAAGGATGCGATTTGGGTCATCGTCGACAGGTTGACCAAATCGGCCCACTTCTTGCCATTCAAAGTGGGTTTGTCTACTGAGAAGCTATCAGAGATGTATATGAGGCAGATAGTCAGACTTCATAGGATTCCAGTGAGCATTGTATCGGACCGGGACAGTCGTTTCACTTCACATTTCTGGAGGAGCTTGCATATTAGCTTGGGCACTCAGCTCAAGTTTAGTACTGCATACCACCCGCAGACAGACGGACAGTCAGAGCGGACCATTCAGACTCTGGAGGATATGTTGCGGACTTATGTCCTGGACTTTGGAGGATCTTGGGAGAGTCACCTGCACTTAGTAGAGTTTGCATATAACAACAGCTTTCAGGCCAGCATCGAGATGTCCCCTTTTGAGGCACTGTACGGGCGTAGATGTCGTACACCCTTGTCTTGGAATGATGTTGGGGAGCGAGTTTTATTGGGGCCTGAGATGGTTGTAGATGCAGCAGAGAAGGTGAAGCTTATCAGAGATCGGCTTCGCGTGGCGCAGGACAGACATCGGCACTGGGCCGATAGCCACCGCAGACCTTTGGAGTTTGAGGTACAGTTTAGAGATAGGATTAGAATTAGGTTGTCTTGTTTGTGTTTTGTTAATCATGTTTGTTTATCATAATTAAATTGAGACCTTGTTTGTGTTTAGATCGGAGACCAGGTATTCTTAAGGATATCTTCGACACGTGGCACGATACGTTTTGGTGGAGGTGGGAAGCTTAGCCCGCGTTTCATCGGCCCTTTCGTTATCAGCGGGAGAGTCGGTGACGTGTCTTACAGGCTAGACTTACCACCAGCATTGGTTGGAGTCCACAACGTATTTCACGTGTCGCAGTTAAGACGGTACGTGGCAGATCCTAGCCATGTACTTGATCATTCCGAGATCGAGGTGGGTCCTACTCTTCGTTATCCAGAGCAGCCTGTTGAGATTCTGGATCGGCGGGAGAAGGCATTGAGGAACCAGACGATACCTTTGGTTCGTGTCGCATGGAGGCATCATTCTCCGGGAGAGTCCACCTGGGAACAGGAGGATGAGATGCGCGAGCGATACCCTTATCTATTTGTACCTTGAGGTATGATTTCTATCCTTCGCATCAATTTCAGTTTCGTCTTAAATTTTGAGGACGAAATTATTGTTAGGAGGGTAGACTTGTAACACCCTGTTTTCTGAAATTAGGGATTTTTTGAAAAATTATTATTTTTATTAATTATTAATGGTGTTTAGGGCATGATATGATTTATGGTGATTTCTAGTATAATTAGAACCATCTTCTAAGTCATGCTAAGTCATGACTTATGACTTTGTGATTTTGGTTAGTATAACTTAGTGAAAACCCTAGTTTTCCTTAAGCTAGAAGTTGCCATAACCATGAGAGCTTAGCCATAGGCTTAGAACATCAAATTAGTGACTTTTGGCCAAAAGGGTATTTTGGTAAATTACTAGACTTTATTTGAGATTAGGTGATTTTTAATATTATTTAATCATGGTTAAGTTCCATGATTAGTCCCTAGCCTATCCTACCCTAATCTAGGGGTTAGCCACTAACCTAGAATCTTTAGGATGGATTTTTGGTTAAGGGTTAAAGTGGTATAAATATCTAGTTTACCTTTATTGATATTTTCCTTAAACCACTCCAAATATCTCACCCTTTACACAAAGTCCATGCCTTAGCCATGAAGGAAGGGCAAGGACACCCCCCATGCCATGGCCGGCCAAGGGTACCCCCCTAGCTGGTACACACTTCTATATAACCCTTTGTATTCATTCATGAATAATTTACATGAATTAAATTCCTAAAAAATCCCATTTTCTTCAAACACCCACAACTTGATCATTCTTGATCCAAATTCACTCTAGTCTTTTGCTTTGGGACCCTACAACATCAAGGGAGCTAAGGGAGGCTAGCAATCAAGAATTTGGAGGCTTTGGACATCATTAAGTTGAAGGACACACACCCCCTCTTCTTTGATTTTCATTGGTTTTGCACAAATAGGTAATTTCCCTCAAACTTAGTTAAAACCCTGTTTTTTCTTCATAAATGCATTCATGTAGGACTACCATAACTGTGGGTAAGGTTTGTTGGAAATTAGAAGTGGTTTGGTGTCCGTATCGGACACGTATCATAGGGTAGAAACCCTTGTTTGTTGAAATGCCACAATGGACTTGTTTTTGTGTTTTTGTAAAACAAATTACACAAACTTGTAGCCCTAGACTTGCTGATCACGAACCAACTGGACTGAGCACGTTTTCGTGCTGTGTTCGTGTCCAAATTGGACACGAACCCACTGCACGAGCACGCGCATGCGTATCCTGCTACCCCACCCCTCGTACTCGCTGCACAGTGCATTAGGACACAAGATTTTTGACATGGACACGGGGGCAATGTCTGCGAACATGCCCCCAAAGTTTGGTGTCGCATCGTGTCGTGTCGAGTGAGAAATCTCACTCGCACTGGACATGCGCTGTCAGCGCACACGCGCACGGGGGGCGACTTTGAGCGTATCGTGTCGCATGGACACGACACTTGGGTATCTCGTGATGACACGGGCGTGTAGCCCTACGTGTGGGCTACATGTATGCACGACCACGAGACGTGTCGTGTCTCGTGGTGTGTCCACGAGTGCGTGGAACGCGTGCACGACACTGTGGTTGTGTACGCGTATCAGAGTTTACCCGTGTGCTGTTTTCTAGTGTTTGGACACGTAAAACTGTGTCGTGGTGTCGTGTCAGGTACCTAGGATACTAGGGTATCTATGGGGTATTAGTTACCAACCGATTGTTTCGAGTCTTAGCTCGATTTAGTATGGGTAAATCGAATTACCCATTTTCGAGATACACAGTGCACTGTTTTCTATTTTAGGATATTTTTCCAGTTTTGTAAAACGAATTTCAAACTCGATTTTAATAATGGTTAATCCATTGTACTAGTGTATATTAGTACGTATATATGTAGTATATATGTATATGTGAGTGTGGGTGAGTTTTGGGGATAATTGGTAGTGTGTAGGTGTAGTTGTGTGTGTATATACATAGGAGTGTATATATGTACTGTGTGTGTGTGTGTTTGGGGGCTGGTTTTGGTTCCAGGAACCATCCCCTTCCCCTCCTGTCCTGTTCAGTCCCTCTCTCTCTCACTGTTTTCAGTCTCTCATTCAGTCTCTCTCACTCTATGTCCCTCTCACTTCCCTCTATATATATATAGAGTATATATATATAAGTTTATATATATATATATATATATATATATATATATATATATATATATATATATATATATATATATATGTATATACATATATATGATATATATGTATACTTTTGTATTGGGTCTCTTTATGTCATATATAGTGTATTATATATATGTGGGTGATGGTATGATATATAGTATTCCTATATTGATATAGATTGGGTAGTGGATAGATAGTGTATATCTATATATAGATATATATGTATATATAGATAACTTACTAGGTATAGGTTTATATAGAAACCCTATGACTAGCCCATGGCCAAGATTATTAGCCTATGGCTTGGGGCTAACCCTAATGGCCCAAAAACCAACTTGTTGACCCTTATTGACTAAGGGTTGACCAAAGTCAACCTTAGGTCAAAGTTGACCTAGTTAACCTAGAATTGACTAGGAATGACCTAAAATAACTAGTTTGACTAGTTTGACTAAAACCCTAACTAGTTGACTCGAGTTGACCTAACTTTGACTAGTTTGACTTTAGTGTTGACCAAGAGTTGACTTTTGACCAAATTGTCCTAGAATCATGTAGTATGCATAGTAGACTTCATTTTTTACTATTTAGAACACATTGTGACTTGTGTTGCTCTGATCAGGAGCCAGACACCTCTCCTCAGACAGCATATTCTCTACAGACATTCATACAACAGGCGAGTACATTCTCTGACCGTTTCATACTTGTTCAGGCTTTACTTCTCGCTCTAGATTACTTTACTTGATGCTGTCACGTTGGTAACACGGATTGGTACTATATGGATCTTTACATGAGATGTTATCCCCCTCGGGAGCATCGGGTACTTCATGTTACGTGTGTTTCACTTTCATCATGTACTCCTGTGCTTCCATCATGCATGTATACTCATGTGATCATGTACTCTCATGTTTACTGAGCCCTCATGTATACTATCATGTGCACCCTTTCATGGGCCCCATGTGATATCATGTATAATAACGTAACTTGTATAGATCCTTGTGTATTGATTGGGGAAACGGGGGAGTAGAAGTGGACATGTGAATAATTCCAAAGTAGTGTAATCATGTGCAAACTCAGTAGTGTAATCATGTATAAATTCTAGCCATTCACATGCCTATCTTGTGCTCTACATCACTAGTCACTTATAGTTCTCTATATACAGTAGATATTTTATTACAGCTATCTTTTTTACAGCGTATATTTCCTTTCAGCATTTCTCGTATCTTACTCTATTGCCTGTATCGTATTTTCTAACCTGATATGAACTGCGTGAGATGTATTGTGCTCGTTCCTGTCCTGATTGGACCTGTTGAAAATATTACAGAGGATGAGGACGAGGCATGGGTGACTACTTATTATGGAGCAGGACTAGATGACACTTGTGTTGAGGACCCTCAGCAGGATCCACCTGCAGCTGAGGATGTTGCTCCAGTAGTCTAGACCAGTTAGCTAGACAGTCTTTTCTACATTATATTTTGTCTCACATTCTGAGTTGTATTTTGAGATGTGGAGATGTATAGACTCTTAGACTTATTGTATTAGGAGTTGACATTCTGGATGTTATGTATCCTAGACACTTAGACTTATTTCATCTATGCTATGGTTCTCTTTGAGTTACTATCTATCTATCTATCTGTCTTTCATTCTTCTACCTTAGATGTGATTGAGACTGCATGTTGTGATGTTACCTCCATTCGGAGTGTATAAACTGTACAGGTACCTTTATATTGTTAGATGATTAACCTAGAACAGCGTTCTACCACCGACACTGCGGCGTAGGCTGGACGTACCCACTTCTCGTGCCCTTACTCTAGGGTGCGGGTCGTGACATTGCCCATAAATGGTAATTCATGAATTGATTCGTGAAGGCTCGGTGATCATGAGGGTACATAAGTCACTAGCTGATTCCTGAAGATTCATGATAATAGAAGCATGAGATACGTGATGTAAGTGAAACACACGAGACAAAAGTATCCGATGCTTCCGAGAGGAATAACATCTTATGAAGGGATCCATATAGTACCAATCCGTGTTACCAACGTGTCAGCATCAAGTAAGATAGTTTAAAGCAGAAAATATAATCCTAAACATGATATGAAATGATCAGAGAATGTACTTGCCTGATACCGTGAACAGCTGATATGAAAAGATGGCCAACTGGAGTCACAGAGTCCTAGTTATAGCAACATATATAGGTTATAAAGAGTTCAATTTATATGGTAATTAAAATTGTAATACAATCTACATGATTCTAAGTAAATCTAGGTCAAAGTCAACTTTGGTCAACTATAAAGTCAAACTAGGTCAACTCTAGTCAACTGTGGTCAAACTAGCTAAGGTTGGGTCAACAATGGTCAACTAGTCTAGGTTAGTCAATTCTAGTTCTAAACAATCTAAGTATATGCAAATCAAGTATCCAAGATAGCTACTAACTCATAGCATAAGTCACTTGCTAAACCAAGCATAAAACTAAACCATAAGCTAACAAGGCACACAAACTTAGTCATATAATGTATATATATTATTCACATTCACATATTCATATAAATAGATATATATAGGAAAGCTATATATATATAGGCACATACATATATATATATATATAGAGAAAAAGAGAGGTAAAAGAGTAAGTGAGTATGTGTGTGTTTGGCATGTGTGAAAGGATATGTGTTAATGTTCTAAAATTTAGTGATAGGTAGGTGTATGTGACATGGGATACATGATGTCAAAGGGTGTATGAATGCATGTGTGTAAAAGGTTATAGGTTAACTCAGTTTATAGAAATGCATACATACATACATACTTACATTGTATACATGCATACATACATATCATGTATATTATATTACATGATACATACATGTATACTTGTATTATATTATACTTACATTCATGCATATTAGATACTTGTATTTATATTAACATATTGCAAACATTTATTTCATTCATGCATCTATGCATTACCTACATGTTTTATACATATGCATACATTGTATATTCTTATCATTTCATACATTAACATAGAGACATACAAACATGCACACATCATATGTTTCATACCTTACATTACCTTACATATCATATATATATTATCATTCATTCCTTTAATATATTACATTATCTTTATGTTGAATACCTCATATATGGATACAATACATTATCTTGCATTCTTGCATTCATATATTACATTCTATATTACCTATATACATGTATTTCTTCCATTCATTCATGCTTGCATCATATACTCTACATTACCATACATGTTATCATTAGATATTGTATTACAATATTTATACATTATGCATTCATATCTATCATTAAATATATATCTTGCGTTCATATCTAGCATTCATTATATACTTTCATGCATACATTGTATATCATTCTTTCATTCATGCATTGCTTATATGCATTATATTAATTGTATTCCTACATGCTTGCATTCAACCATATATATACATTAATAAGAGAATATATATCATATATATTATTTCATTCATCTAACATATCATCTATTACATACTCTATATTCATTTAATATCCATAATACATAGGCTCATAGGTAACACGAAATGCATATATCGTATAGTCACTCTTCTACTTAAAACCAATACTGTACCAATTGGGAATTCACTAAATTATAGGATTAAAGTATGTCGTAGCCCTTTGTGTTAGCTTTCCGAAACTTTAAACGGATCGCATTTTCGTGTCCGGAAGCTCCCAGAATCGCAAAAATACCGAAACACGTTCGTCTTTCGTACAACTGACACTCAAATAATTCTACAGAAAGTTACAGAAAGAATTTGGCTTATTAAAATATATATTTGAAAAGCTAACTTCAATACGGTTCTTTAAAAAAATGGAAGATAAATCGGAGTTTTAAGCTAAAAGTTATGACATTTCTAAGTTGCTATTGCTACTAAAAACGTGGATAAATATTATGACGAATTTAGGTAGTTTGAGACAAAAGAAACACAAGTATATAACATAATATATCAAGAACTTACTCTCTACACTAATATATATATGAGACACTATAGAACACATCTTCAATACAAAAATATGAGATTAAACATGTAATAATTTATTCATACATAACAACAACACATAGTGTGTCAAAATTTGGGGTTTTCTCACATGGACATAACCACAACACAAAGGACACTCCTATGACCTCCAAATGGACACGAAATGGACACAAATGGAGATACAACCATGGGGGTCATTCCTATGGGTTTAAAATATTTCTATATGCATGTAGGGATGGATTAGAGGAAAGATTATACCTTCCGGGAGAGAGATTCAAAGGAAAATCCTTTCGACACGACACCGACACGTAGAAATTCTAAAAGGACACGAACGAGCTCCGAATCCTCCCAAACTTGGCTAGCACCCTCTAACCATGGAGTAGAGGAGAAATGAAGAAGATTTGGTGGAAGAAAGGGTTGATTTGGAGATGAAATCAACGGAGGTTCATCTCTAAATTAATTTGGGGAAGAACACGAGAGAGAAAGTGGATAAAAACAAATGAATAAAGGAGTGACTCACTCCTTATCCCCCCTATAGGTGGCTGCCCAAAAAGGGTGAGGTGTCCCCTATTTGAATGTCCAAAATGTCCTCCACTAATCTATTTGATTTAAATTAAGAATGGGTTAAAGGTTGAGGTCAATTTAGTCTAGTTTTAAGTCTCTAATTAAACTAAACCTATCCATAAATAATTAGTCTAACTACTAACTAAAATTAATATCATATGGACTAAAACTAATATCATGTGGGCCATGCCTAACTAGTGAGTGGGTCCCACTAGAGTCAAACTACCCCCGGGTCCCTGTTTCAAGTCGGATTGAGTTGAAATTCGAACCCGACTCAAATAACCCCAAAACAATATCATAAATGATAAAATAAATTTCAACCCCAAAATAATATCATAAATAATAAAAAAATTCAAAAATATAAAATGACAAAAATACTCCTATTTCTGAAAACTGGGGGTGACAAATCTATCCACCTTAAAAAAATTTCGTCCTCGAAATTAAAACAAAGCAATCACAGGAAACACATGCAGAAAACAATCTCATTCAAATACTTTTCAAAAAAAAAATCAGTAATAAATTTTTTTCTTTGAGGCACATCAAACATTTGTAAATAAAAACTGATACGTGTCCGCTACGGACACAAAACCATCACAAAATCACACCTATCAAAGGTCAAAATCAACAATCACCAACGCAATAAATATCAAAATAATTCAAAGAGGTCAAATGCAAAATATCCTTAGGCCAAAAATGACATTAAAATATCCTAATCACATGGTTAGGCTCTAGGTCAAATAGTCTCTAGGGTTTCACTAGCAAAACATCAAAATCACAAGTCATAATTTTAAATAGTTTTAAAATGATTTAAAAAATTACCAAAATCATATCATGATTTAAATGTCAAATCAATAAATGATTAAAATTACAAAATTTTAAAATTACCCCCCATTTTAGAAAACTGGGTGTTACAAGTCTACCCACCTTAGAAAAATTTTGTCCTCGAAATTAAAATGTTCATACTCCTTCTAGGTCAAACCTCCCACAATCAAAGTCTCAGAACTTAAACAATCATACGATTTAAAAGGATGACATACAGGGTCATGGCATATAGTGGTAGTGAAAGTCTCATCTAGGTATACTAGTCATGCTAAACCAAAACGGTCATAGGGTATCAAAATATACAAGCAATCTAGGGTGCTAAACTAGAAAAGATACAGAAATAACAATCATCAAAACTGTAAGGCAGTCTACCATCCTATATAAAAACTGGTACTTATCAAAATAAAATAAAGTTAACTACCATTTATCTAATAAGGGGTACTATTCAAGAAAATCAAAATCAAAGTTAAAGAATGAAAGCCAATTGCATGGAAATCCAATCACAATATATTTATATATATAACATTAGAGAGGAAAAAGCTAGCATTATGTACAAGTTATGTAGTTCATGTGTGTATGGGTGTATGTGGACATGTTCATATGGTTAGATAATAGGCGTGTGTGTATGTAAAATATACATGAAAGTGCATAGGAGGATTTGGGTTTCAAACAATAACTATCAAGTTACACTAATCATGGCATATTGGTTAAACAATCTACACTATACAACTCATTTGCTCATAACATGCATGGCTAACCATGTATATATGTATATATAAAGAGGTAGAAATTTAGTTATGTATCTATATACATTATAACATGTATGCATAAACTCTATATATATATCAATATAGATATATGAACATAACATAGAGAGGAAGGGTTATGTTACATGACAGTGTATACTATGTTAGAGTGTGGGTGTCACTATACAGGGTTATAGCTTTAGTAATGAAAGGTTAGACCCAGTTTTAGTTCAGCATTTACATACAAGAATCTGAAATAAGCTAACATTTAAACCAGTATAATATTAACCAACCCAATGTTTATCACAACCTAACATATAAGAGTATAAACCAAACATCATATCCCTACATACAACAATGTACATAGCTCCAAAATATTACATTTTTAAAAAAATAAAACAGCAAATTGAACTAACATTTGGAATCCAGTATTAAGGGTTAATTGCACACAGTCTTAGATTTGACAAATTCAAACACAAAACTCAACCAATTTTTTGAATTGAAACCCTATGTATAACATACATGTGCAGTGAAGTAAACATAACTAATAACATGAAATTTATATTTGAATTACAAATTTTAACTGGAAATACAGAGAACCAGTCTCTGTTACTGTATTGTATCAGAAATATTGGGGTTTTGAAAATTTAAACATCAACAACATATTAATATGTATTTAGATAGGTTGGAAATCAAAGTGTAGCATGCATACGTGCTAGGCAAAGAGTCTGTGTCCACTATATATATATTCTCATGTCCCAATATAAAAATCAAATTCTACATCAAGACCAACATTTAGATTCCTACCAAGATTGCAAAGTAGGTGATTGACGTAATCAAGACAGTTTTATTATTATTATTTAATACAAGAATAATAGCAAGAAAGTAATAATGATAAAATCTGTTTTGCTTATCTGTTTAAAGAAGGAACCATTTTGAAACCCAAAACTATAATATCAATTATAAGATAAGGTCTAGCAAAATCATCGGTTCATTGTATTAAGAAGAAACTCATAGCAAGAAGTTACACAAGAGTTTATAAAAACAACTAAACCTTCTCCTAAGTTAAATAATGAGAAGCAAAACAAAACAAAAAATAATAAATTTTTTTGAAGGACTGAAACAAAAGTAGAGAAAACATGTTCAAAAATATTTAAGGTACAATCTGATAATCATATGCGTCTATCCAAAATCATGGTACTCTAAATCCTCGCCATACTAGTAAGCAAGGCTACGATAATCACAGAGTCCTCGACTTAGGCACATACCTCTAGAATCATGGTATTTAAAATTTTTGCGATGCCGCTAGCTTGGCTGCAAAAACGTTAAATTCCCACACCCGAGAAATATATCCAAAATCAGACTATATGTCCTTACCATGCTGGCTAATGTGACTGTAGAAGACTAGATTCCATAACTTAGATGACCTAGCCCATATGATTTCATCTTAACAAAAATTAAATTAAATCAACAATAGATAACCAAAAATCAAATTTATCAACAAACATCAAGATTCAAAACTGAACAATAATCCATTAAATCATATAAATACAAACTCGGATGCAACAGCTAACATCAAGATTCAAAACTTCACAATCACCATCAAAATCAAGTTCAACAACAGAAAGTAAAAATAAATCAAATCAAGGGAAGAAGAGTTTTTTAAATCGAAGTTAAAATAAGATTCTCAAGGGTCGTCCCTGGAATCTCTCAAGAAATCCTAACTGTGATTGAGTACCTTCAAAAATATATCCTAATTCTACTGCAGGCTATAGTGGTACTTTAGTTTGAATACCACTACACAAACTCGACCTGCATCGGCCACCACTAAAAATGTGTTACGACCCGCACCCTAGAGTGAGGGCATGAGACGTGGGTACGTCCAGCCTATGCCGTAGTGTCGGTGGTAGAACGCTGTCCTAGGTCACAACATCTAACAATATAATACTAAGCAGTTTATACTCCCCGAATGGGGGTGACATAGCAGATACAGTCTCAATCACAACTAAGGTAGAGCAAGATAAAAGATAGGTGAAACATGAAATCCAAAAGAGATACAACAGATAGAAGTCTAAGTGTCTAAGATATACAAACTCAGGAATACATCACAAAGCTCAAATACAGTAATCCATAAATATAACTCAAGACAACTGAAAATAAACTATGATCAAAACCCTAGCTATCTATACAACCTCTACTGTGTCTCCTCTAGGCTAGCAGGCAACCTCTAGGCTATCTATAAAATTTATCAACAGGTCCAGCCAGGACATGAGCGAGCACAATACATCTCAACAGATCATAGCAGAAAAAAAAATATAAACATGCTAGAGAATAAAATACAGAAAACAGAAGAATAGCATAATGTAAACGAGAGACTGTAAGTAAATATCTATGATATATAGAGAGAGACAGTGCTAGTGATTCAGAGTACAGGATAAACATGTGAATGGCATGGGACTGATTCATGATTACACCTTGGAATTGATATGATTACACTACTTGAAATTATTACATGTTCTTTATACTCCCCCATCCCCAATCAATACACAAGGATCCAATCAAGTTACGATAAGATTCATGATTATACTACGTTGCCCATAAAGGGTAATTCATAAATTGATTCGTGAAGGCTCGGTGATCATGAGGGTACATGAGTCACTAGCTGATTCCTGAAGATTCATGATAATAGAAGCATAAGATACGTGATGTAAGTGAAACACACGAGACAAAAGTATCCGATGCTCCCGAGAGGAATAACATCTCATGAAGGAATCCATATAGTACCAATCCGTGTTACCAATGTGTCAACATCAAGTAAAATAGTCTAAAGCAGGAAATATAATCCTAAACATAATATGAAATGATCAGAGAATAACTCGCCTGATACCCTGAACAGCTGATATGAAAAGATGGCCAACTGGAGTCACAGAGTCCTAGTTATAGCAACATATATAGATTATAAAGAGTTCAATTTATATTATAAAAATTATAATACAATCTACATGATTTAAGTCAATCTAGGTCAAAGTCAACTTTGGTCAACTATAAAAAACTAGGTCAACTCTAGTCAACTGTGGTCAAACTAGCTAGGGTTGGGTCAACAATGGTCAACTAGTCTAGGTTAGTCAATTCTAGTTCTAAAAAACTAAGTATATGCAAATCAAGTATCCAAGATAGCTACTAACTCATAGCCTAAGTCACTTGCTGAACCAAGCATAAAACTAAACCATAAGCTAACAAGGCACACAAACTTAGTCATATAATGTATATATATTATTCACATTCACATATTCATATACATAGATATATAGGAAAGCTATATATATAGGCACATACTACATATATATATATATATATAGAGAGAGAGAGAGAGGAGAGAGAGAGAGAAAGAGAGGTAAAGAGCAAGTGAGTATGTGTGTGTTTGGCATGTGTGAAAGAATATGTGTTAATGTTCTAAAATTTAGTAATAGGTAGGTGTATGTGACATGTGATACATGATGTCAAAGGGTGTATGAATGCATGTGTGTAAAAGGTTATAAGTTAACTCAGTTTATAGAAATACATACATAATACTTACATTGTATACATGCATACACACATATCATATATATTACATTACGTGATACATACATGTATACTTGTATTATATTATATACATTCATGCATATTAGATACTTGTATTTATATAACATATTGTAAACATTTATTCATTCATGCATCTATGCATTACCTACATGTTTTATACATATGCATATATTGTATATTCTTATCATTTTATACATTAACATAGAGACATACAAATATGCACACTCATATTGTTCATACCTTGTATTACCTTACATATCATGTATATATTATCATTCATTCCTTTAATATATTACATTATCTTTATGTTGAATACATCATATATGGATACAATACATTATCTTGCATGCTTGCATTCATATATTACATTCTATATTACCTATATACATGTATTTCTTCCATTCATTCATGCTTGCATCATATACTCTACATTACCATACATGTTATCATTATATATTGTATTACAATATTTATATATTATGCATTCATATCTATCATTAATATATATCTTGCATTCATATCTAGCATTCATTATATACTTTCATGCATACATTGTATCATTCTTTCATTCATATATTGCTTATATGCATTATATTAATTGCATTCCTACTGCTTGCATTAACCAATATATAGACATTAAAAGAGAATATATATCATAGATATTATTTCATTCATCTAACATATCATGTATTATATACTCTATATTCATTTAATATCCACTACATATGGCTCATAGGTTACACAAAATGCATATATCGTATAGTCACTCTTCTACTTAAAACCAATACTGTACCAATTGAGTATTCACAATTCTAGGATTAAAGTATGTCGTAGCCCTTTGTGTTAGCTTTCCGAAACTTTAAACGGATCACATTTCTTGTCCGAAAGCTCCCAGAATCGCAAAAATACCGAAAAACACGTTTGTCTTTCATACAGCTAACATTCAAATAATTGTACAAAAAGTTACAGAAAGAATTTGGCTTATTAAAATACTATTTAGAAAGCTAACTTCGATATGTTTTTTTTTTAAAAACGAAAGATAAATCAGAGTTTAAGCTAAAAGTTATGACAGTTCTAAGTTGCTATTGCTACTAAAAACGTGGATAAATATTATGACGAATTTAGGTAGTTTGAGACAAAAGAAACAAGTATATAACATAATATATCAAGAACTCACTCTCTACACTAATATATATATATGAGACACTATAGAACCACATCTTCATACAAAAATATGAGATTAAACATGTAACATCATTCAACATAACACAACAACATAGTGTGTCAAAATTTAGGGTTTCCCACATGGATACAACCACAACACAAAGGACACTCCTATGACCTCAAAATGGACACGAAATGGACACAAATAGAGATACAACCATGGGAGTCATCCTATAGGTTCAAAATATTTCTATATGCATGTAGGGATAGATTAGAGGAGAGATTATACCTTCCGGGAGAGAGATTCAAAGGAAAATCCTTCCGACACGACCGACACATAGAGATTCTAAAAGAACACGAAACGAGCTCCGAATCCTCCCAAACTTGGCTAGACCCTCTAACCATGGAGTAGAGGAGAAATGAGATGATTGGTAGAAGAAAGGGTTGATTGGAGATGAAATCAATGGAGATTATCTCTAATTAATTTAGGGAAGACAAGAGAGAGAAAGTAGATGAAAACAATGAATGAAGGAGTGACTCACTCCTATCCCCTATAGGTGGCTGCCCAAAAAGGGTGAGGTGTCCCCTATTTGAATGTCCAAAATGCCTCCACTAATCTATTTGATTTAAATTAAGAATGGGTTAAAGGTTGAGGTCAATTTAGTAGTTTTAAGTCTCTAATTAAACTAAACCTATCCATAAAATGTCGTCTAACTACTACTAAATTAATATCATGTGGACTAAAACTAATATCATGTGGTCCATGCCTAACTAGTGAGTGTGTCCCACTAGAGTCAAACTACCCCCGGTCCCGTTTCAAGTCGGATTGAGTTGAAATTCAAACCCGACTCAAATAACCCCAAACAATATCATAAATAATAAAATAAATTTTAACCCCAAATAATATCATAAATAATAAAATAAATTTCAAAAATATTCAAAAAATGTAAATATAATAAAAATATTGTTCTGAAAACTGGGGGTGACAAATCTATCCACCTTAAAAAATTCGTCCTCGAAATTAAAACAACGCAATCACAGGAAACACATGCAGAAAACAATCTCATTCAAATACTTTTTTAAAAAAAATTAGCATAAAAAAGTTTTCTTTGAGGCACATCAAACATTGTAAATAAAAAACTGATACGTGTCCGCTACGGACACAAAACCATCACAAAATCACACCTATCAAAGGTCAAAATCAACAATCACCAACGCAATAAATATCAAAATAATTCAAAGAGGTCAAATGCAAATATCTTTAGGCCAGAAATGATATTAAAATATCCTAATCACATGGTTAGGCTCTAGGTCAAACAGGTCTTAGGGTTTCACTAGCAAAACATCAAAATTACAAGTCATGATTTTAAATAGTTTTAAAATGATTTAAAAAATTACCAAAAATCATATCATGATTTAAATATCAAACAATAAATGATTTAAAAATTATAAAATTTTAAAATTACTTCATTTTAGAAAACTGGGTGTTACACAAACAATAAAAGTTCTAAAAAAATTGCAATATTGCGACTCTCCATATTGTTTTTGGTGAGTACATACTAAAGCATTTGGTACCATCTTTAAGATTTGTACATTTGAATTTCGACATTTATGTACTGGTAT
>JANAVB010033014.1:602281-669290 GCA_029216955.1 Iris pallida | reverse complement strand
ATCTATGGGGTGTTAGTTACCAACCGATTGTTTCGAGTCTTAGCTCGATTTAGTATGGGTAAATCGAATTACCCATTTTCGAGATCACAGTGCACTGTTTTCTGTTTTAGGATATTTTCCAGTTTTGTAAAACGAATTTCAAACTCGATTTTAATAATGATTAATCCATTGTACTAGTGTATATTAGTATGTATATATGTAGTATATATGATAGTGAGTGTGGGTGATTTTGGGGATAATTGTAGTGTGTAGTGTAGTTGTTGTGTGTATATCATGGAGTGTTATATGTACTGTGTGTGTTTGTGTGTTGGGGGCTGGTTTTGGTTCCAGGAACCATCCCCTTCCCCTCCTGTCCTGTTCATCCCCTCTCTCTCCACTGTTTTCAGTCTCTTATTCACTCTCTCTCTACTCTATGTCCCCTCACTTCCCTCTATATATATAGAGTATATATATATATATAAGTTTATATATATATATGTATATACTATATATAGATATATATGTATACTTTTGTATTGGGTCTCTTTAGTCATATATGTGTATATATATGTGGTGTGGTATATATAGTTTCCTATTTGATATGATGGTAGTGGATAGATAGTGTATATCTATAAATAGATATACAGTATATATAGATAACTTACTAGGTATAGGTTTATATAGAAACCCTATGACTAGCCCATGGCCAAGATTATTAGCCTATGGCTTGGGGCTAACCCTAATGGCCCAAAAACCAACTTGTTGACCCTATTGACTAAGGGTTGACCAAGTCAACCTTAGGTCAAGTTGACCTAGTTAACCTAGAATTGACTAGGATGACCTAAAACACTAGTTTGACTAAAACCCTAACTAGTGACTAGAGTTGACCTAACTTTACTAGTTTTAACTTTAGAGTTGACCAGAGTTGACTTTTTACCAAATTGACCTAGAATCATGTAGTATGCATAGTAGACTTCATTTTTACTATTTAGACACATTGTGACTTGTGTTGCTCTGATCAGAGCCAGACACCTCTCCTCAGACAGCATATTCTCTACAGACATTCATACAACAGGCGAGTACATTCTCTGACCGTTTCATACTTGTTCAGCTTTACTTCTCGCTCTAGATTACTTTACTTTACTTGATGCTGTCACGTTGGTAACACGGATTGACTATATGGATCTTTATGAGATGTTATCCCCCTCGGGAGCATCGGTACTTCATGTTACGTGTGTTTCACTTTCATCATGTACTCCTTGTGCTTCCATCATACATGTATACTCATGTGATCAGTACTCTCATATTTACTGAGCCCCTCATTATACTATCACGTGCACCCTTTTATGGGCCCCATGTGATATCATGTATAATAACGTAACTTGTATAGATCCTTGTGTATTGATTGGGGAAACGGGGAGTAGAAGTGGACATGTGAATAATCTAAAGTAGTGTATCATGTGCAAACTCAGTAGTGTAATCATGTATAAATTCTAGCCATTCACATGCCTATCTTGTGCTCTACATCACTAGTCACTTATAGTTCTCTATATACATAGATATTCATTACAGCTATCTCTTTTACAGCGTATATTTCCTTTCAGCATTTCTCGTATCTTACTCTATTGCCTGTATCGTATTTCCTAACCTGATATGAACTGCGTGAGATGTATTGTGCTCGTTCCTGTCCTGATTGGACCTGTTGAAATATTACAGAGGATGAGGACGAGGCATGGTGACCTATTATGGAGCAGGACTAGATGACACTTGTGTTGAGGACCCTCAGCAGGATCTACCTGCAGCTGAGGATGTTGCTCTAGTAGTCTAGACCAGTTAGCTAGACAGTCTTTTCTACATTATATTTTGTCTCACATTCTGAGTTGTATTTTGAGATGTGGAGATGTTAGACTCTTAGACTTATTGTATTAGGAGTTGACATTCTGGATGTTATGTATCCTAGACACTTAGACTTATTTCATCTATGCTATGGTTCTCTTTGAGTTACTATCTATCTATCTATCTATCTATCTGTCTTTCATTCTTCTACCTTAGATGTGATTGAGACTGCATGTTGTGAGTTACCTCCATTCGGAGTGTATAAACTGTACAGGTACCTTTATATTGTTAGATGATTGACCTAGACAGTTTCTACACGCCGACACTTCTGCGGCGTAGGCTAGACGTATCCACTTCTCGTGCCCTTACTCTAGGGTGCGGTCGTGACATTGTCCATAAAGGGTAATTCATGAATTGATTCGTGAAGGCTCGTGATCATGAGGGTACATAAGTCACTACTGATTCCTGAAGATTCATGATAATAGAAGCATGAGATACGTGATGTAAGTGAAACATACGAGACAAAAGTATCCGATGCTCCGAGAGGAATAACATCTCATGAAGGGATCCTATAGTACCAATCCGTGTTACCAACGTGTCAGCATCAAGTAAGATAGTCTAAAGCAGAAAATATAATCCTAAACATGATATGAATGATCAAGAATGTACTCGCCTGATACCCTGAACAGCTGATATAAAAAGATGGCCAACTGGAGTCACAGAGTCCTAGTTATAGCAACATATATAGGTTATAAAGAGTTCAATTTATATGGTAATTAAAATTGTAATACAATCTACATGATTCTAAGTAAATCTAGGTCAAAGTCAACTTTGGTCAACTATAAAGTCAAACTAGGTCAACTCTAGTCACTGTGGTCAAACTAGCTAGGTTGTGGTCAACACTGGTCAACTAGTCTAGGTTAGTCAATTCTAGTTCTAAACAAACTAAGTATATGCAAATCAAGTATCCAAGATAGCTACTAACTCATAGCATAAGTCACTTGCTAAACCAAGCATAAACTAAACCATAAGCTAACAAGGCACACAAACTTAGTCATATAATGTATATATATTTCACATTCACATATTCATATACATAGATATATATCTATATATATAGGCACATACATATATATATATATAGAGAAAAAGAGAAGTAAAAGAGTAAGTGATATGTGTGTGTTTGGCATGTGTGAAAGGATATGTGTTAATGTTCTAAATTTAGTGATAGGTAGGTGTAGTGACATGGATACATGATGTCAAAGGGTGTATGAATGCATGTGTGTAAAAGGTTATAGGTTAACTCAGTTTATAGAATACATACATACATACTTACAATGTATACATGCATACATATAATCATGTATATTACATTACATGATACATACATGTATACTTGTATTATATTATACTTACATTCATGCATATTAGATACTTGTATTTATATTAACATATTGCAAACATTATTTCATCATGCATCTATGCATTACCTACATGTTTTATACATATGCATACATTGTATATTCTTATCATTTCATACATTAACATAGTGACATACAACATGCACCATCATATTTTCATACCTTGCATTACCTTACATATCATGTATATATCATTCATTCCTTTAATATATTACATTATCTTTATGTTGAATATCATATATGGATACAATACATTATCTTGCATTCTGCATTCATATATTACATTCTAATTACCTATATACATGTATTTCTTCCATTCATTCATGCTTGCATCATATACTCTACATTACCATACATGTTATCATTATAATTGTATTACAATTTATACATTATGCATTCATATCTATCATTAAATATATATCTTGCGTTCATATCTAGCATTCATATTACTTTCATGCATACATTGTATCATTCTTTCATTCATGCATTGCTATATGCATTATATTAATTGCATTCCTACATGCTTGCATTCAACCATATATATACATTAATAAGAGAATATATATCTATATATTATTTCATTCATCTAACATATCATGCATTACATACTCTATATTTATTTAATATCCATAATACAAGGCTCATAGGTAACACGAAATGCATATATCGTATAGTCACTCTTCTACTTAAAACCAATACTGTACCAATGGGCATTCACTAATTATAGGATTAAAGTATGTCGTAGCCCTTTGGTGTTAGCTTTTCGAAACATTAAACGGATCACATTTCGTGTCCGGAAGCTTCCAGAATCGTAAAAATACCGAAACACGTTCGTCTTTCGTACAGCTACACACAAATAATTCTACAGAAAGTTACAGAAAGAATTTGGCTAATTAAAATATATATTTGAAAAGATAACTTCAATACGGTTCTTTAAAAAAAATGGAAGATAAATCGGAGTTTTAAGCTAAAAGTATGACATTTCTAAGTTGCTATGCTACTAAAAACGTGGATAATATTGACGAATTTAGGTTAGTTTGAGACAAAAGAAACACACGTATATAACATAATATATCAAGAACTACTCTCTACACTAATATATATATGAGACACTATAGAACACATCTTCAATACAAAATATGAGATTAAACATGTAATAATTCATTCATACATAACACAACACATAGTGTGTCAAAATTTGGGGTTTTCCCACATGGACACAACCACAACACAAAGGCACTCCTATGACCTCCAAATGGACACGAAATGGACACAAATGGAGATACAACCATGGGGGTCATTCCTATGGGTTAAAATATTTCTATATGCATGTAGGGATGGATTAGAGGAAAGATTATACCTTCCGGAGAGAGATTCAAAGGAAAATCTTTCCGACACGACACCGACACGTAGAGATTCTAAAAGGACACGAACGAGCTCCGAATCCTCCCAAACTTGCTAGCACCCTCTAACCATGGAGTAAGAGAAATGAAGAGATTTGGTGGAAGAAAGGGTTGATTTGGAGATGAATCAATGGAGGTTCATCTCTAAATTAATTTGGGGAAGAACAAGAGAGAAAGTGGATAAAAACAAATGAATGAAGGAGTGACTCACTCCTTATCCCCCCTATAGGTGCTGCCCAAAAAGGGTGAGGTGTCCCCTATTTGAATGTCCAAAATGTCCTCCACTAATCTATTTGATTTAAATTAAGAATGGGTTAAAGGTTGAGGTCAATTTAGTCTAGTTTTAAGTCTCTAATTAAATAAAACCTATCCATAAAATAATTAGTCTAACTACTAACTAAAATTAATATCATGTGGACTAAACTAATATCATGTGGGCCATGCCTAACTAGTGAGTGGGTCCCACTAGAGTCAAACTACCCCCGGGTCCCTGTTTCAAGTCGGATTGAGTTGAAATTCGAACCCGACTCAAATAACCCCAAAACATATTATAAGTGATAAAATAAATTTCAACCCCAAAATAATATCATAAATAAAAAAAATTCAGAAATGTAAAATGACAAAAATACTCCTATTTCTGAAAACTGGGGGTGACAAATCTATCCACCTTAAAAAAATTTCGTCCTCGAAATTAAAACAAAGCAATCACAGGAAACACATGCAGAAAACAATCTCATTCAAATACTTTTCAAAAAAATCAGTAATAAATTTTTTTTCTTTGAGGCACATCAAACATTTGTAAATAAAAACTGATACGTGTCCGCTACGGACACAAAATCATTACAAAATCACACCTATCAAAGGTCAAAATCAACAATCACCAACGCAATAAATATCAAAATAATTCAAAGAGGTCAAATGCAAAATATCCTTAGGCCAGAAATGACATTAAAATATCCTATTCATATGGTTAGGCTCTAGGTCAAACAGTCTCTAGGGTTTCACTAGCAAAACATCAAAATCACAAGTCATAATTTTAAATAGTTTTAAAATGATTTAAAAAATTACCAAAAATTATATCATGATTTAAATGTCAATCAATAAATGATTAAATTACAAATTTTAAAATTACCCTTTTAGAAAACTGGGTGTTACAAGTCTACCCACCTTAGAAAAATTTCGTCCTCGAAATTAAATGTTCATACTCCTTCTAGGTCAAACCTCCCACAATCAAAGTCTCAGAACTTAAACAATCATACGATTTAAAAGGATGACATACAGGGTCATGGCATATGGTGGTAGTGAAAGTCTCATCTAGGTATACTAGTCATGCTAAACCAAAACGGTCATAGGGTATCAAAATATACAAGCAATCTAGGGTGCTAAACTAGAAAAGATACAGAAATAACAATCATCAAAACTGTAAGGCAGTCTACCATCATATATAAAAACTGGTACTTATCAAAATAAAATAAAGTTAACTACCATTTATCTAATAAGGGGTACTATTCAAGAAAATCAAAATCAAAAGTTAAAGAATGAAAGCCAATTGCATGGAAATCCAATCACAATTATTTATATATAGCATTAGAGAGGGAAAAGCTAGCATTATGTACAAGTTATGTAGTTCATGTGTATGGGTGTATGTGGACATGTTCATATGGTTAGATAATAGGCGTTGTGTTGTAAAATATACATGAAAGTGCATAGGAGGATTTGGGTTTCAAACAATAACTATCAAGTTACACTAATCATGGCATATTGGTTAAACAATCTACACTATACAACTCATTTGCTCATAACATGCATGGCTAACCATGTATATATGTATATATAAAGAGGTAGAGATTTAGTTATGTATCTATATACATTATAACATGTATGCATAAACTCTATATATATCTATTAGATATATGAACATAACATAGAGAGGAAGGGTTATGTTACATGCAGTGTATACTATGTTAGAGTGTGGGTGTCACTATACAGGGTTATAGCTTTAGTAATAAAGGTTAGACCCAGTTTTAGTTCAGCATTTATATACAAGAATCTGAAATAAGCTAACATTTAAACCAGTATAATATTAACCAACCCAATGTTTATCACAACCTAACATGTAAGAGTAAACCTAACATCATATCCCTACATACATGTACATAGCTCCAAATATATATTTTAAAAAAAAATAAACAGCAAATTGAACTAAACATTTGGAATCCAGTATTACGGGTTAATTGCCACAGTCTTAGATTTGACAAATTCAAACACAAACTCAACTAATTTTTTGAATGGAAACCCTATGTATAACATACATTGTGCAGTGAAGTAACATAACTAATAACAGAATTTTATTTGAATTACAAATTTTAACTGGAAATACAGAGAACCAGTCTCTTTACTGTATTGTATCAGAAATTGGGTTTTTGAAAATTTAAACATCACAACATATTAATATGTGTTAGATAGGTTGGAAATCAAAGTGTAGCAGGCACGTGCCAGGCAAAGAGTCTGTGTCCACTATATATAGATTTTCATGTCCCAATAAAAATTAAATTCTACATCAAGACCAACATTAGATTCCTATCAAGATTGCAAAGGGATTTGACGTAATCAAGACTTTTATTATTATTATTATACAAGATATAGCAAGAAAGTAAATATAAAATCTGTTTTGCTTATCTGTTTTAAAGAAGGAACCATTTTGAAACCCAAAACTATAATATCAATTACAAGATAAGGTCTAGCAAATCATCGGTTCATTGTATTAAGAAGAAACTCATAGCAAGAAGTTACACAAGAGTTTATAAAAAAAACTAAACCTTCTCCTAAGTTAAATAATGAGAAGCAAAACAAACAAATAATAAATTTTTTTTGAAGGACTGGAAAAAAAGTAGAGAAAATATGTTCAAAAATTTTAAGGTACAATCTGATAATCTATGTCGTCTATCCAAAATATGGTACTCTAAATCCTCGCCATACTATAAGCAAGGCTACGATAATCACAGAGTCCTCGACTTAGGCACATACCTCTAGAATCATGTATTTAAAATTTTCGCGATACGCTAGCTGGCGCAAAAACGTTAAATTCCCACACCCCGAGAAATATATTCCAAAATCAGACTATATGTCCTTACCATGCAGGCTAATGTGACTGTAGAAACTATATTCCATAACTTAGATGACCTAGCCCATATGATTTCATCTCTGACAAAAATTAAATTAAATCAACAATAGATAACAAAAATCAAATTATCAACAAACATCAAGATTCAAAACTGAACAATAATCTATCAAATCATATAAATACAAACTCGGATGCAACAGCTAACATCAAGATTCAAAACTTCACAATCACCATCAAAATCAAGTTCAACAACAGAAGTAAAGATAAATCAATCAAGGGAAGAAGTGTTTTTCAAATCGAAGTTAAAATAAGATTCTCAAGGGTCGTCCCAGGAATCTCTCAAGAAATCCAACTGTGATTGAGTACCTTCAAAATATATCCTAATTCTACTGCAGGCTATAGTGGTACTCTAGTTTGAATACCCTACACAAACTCGACCTGCATCGGCCACCACTAAAAAGTGTCACGACCCGTACCCTAGAGTGAGGGCATGACGTGGGGTACGTCCAGCCTATGCCGCGTGTCGCGGTAGAACGCTGTCCTAGGTCACAACATCTAACAATATCTAAGCAGTTTATACTCCCCGAATGGGGGTGACATAGCAGATACAGTCTCACTCACAACTAAGGTAGAGCAAGATAAAAGATATGAAACATGAAATCCAAAAAAGATCAACAGATAGAAGTCTAAGTGTCTAAGATATACAAACTCAGGAATACATCACAAAGCTCAAATACAGTAATCCATAAATACAACTCAAGACAACTTAAAATAAACTATGATCAAAACCCTAGCTATCTATACAACCTCTACTGTGTCTCCTCTAGGCTCAGCAACCTCCAGGCTACTTAAAATTTATCAACAGGTCCAGCCAGGACAGGAGCGAGCACATACATCTCAACAGATCATAGCAGAAAAGAAATATAAACATGCTAGAAATAAAATACAAAAAACTGAAGAATAGCATAATGTAAACGAGAGACTGTAAGTAAATATCTATGATATATAGAGAGAGACAGTGCTAGTGATTCAGAGTACAGGATAAACATGTGAATGGCATGGGACTGATTCATGATTACACTACTTGGAATTGATTCATGATTACACTACTTGAAATTATTTACATTTTCATTTTACTCCCCCATCCCCAATAAATACACAAGGATCCAATCAAGTTACGATAAGATTCATGATTATACTACGTTGTCCATAAAGGGTAATTCATAAATTGATTCGTGAAGGCTCGGTGATCATGAGGGTACATGAGTCACTAGCTGATTCCTGAAGATTTATGATAATAGAAGCATAAGATACGTGATGTAAGTGAAACACGAGATAAAAGTATCCGATGCTTCCGAGAGGAATAATATCTCATGAAGGGATCCATATAGTACCAATCCGTGTTACCAATGTGTCAGCATCAAGTAAAATAGTCTAAAGCAGGAAATATAATCCTAAACATAATATGAAATGATCAGAGATATACTCGCCTGATACCCTGAACAGCTGATATGAAAATATGGCCAACTGGAGTCACAGAGTCAGTTATAGCAACATATATAGGTTATAAAGAGTTCAATTATATGGTAATTAAAATTATAATACAATCTACATGATCTAAGTCAATCTAGGTCAAAGTCAACTTTGGTCAACTATAAAGTCAAACTAGGTCAACTCTAGTCACTGTGGTCAAACTAGTTAGGGTTGGGTCAACAATGGTCAACTAGTCTAGGTTAGTCAATTCTAGTTCTAAACAAAAGTATATACAAATCAAGTATCCAAGATAGCTACTAACTCATAGCCTAAGTCACTTGCTGAACCAAGCATAAAACTAAACCATAAGCTAACAAGGCACACAAACTTAGTCATATAATGTATATTATATTATTCACATTCACATATTCATATACAAGATATATATAGGAAAGCTATATATATAGGCACATACATATATATATATATATATATATTATATATATATACTATATATATAGAGAGAGAGAGAGAGAGAGAGAGAAGAGAGAGGTAAAAGAGCAAGTGAGTATGTGTGTGTTTGGCATGTGTGAAATATGTGTTAATGTTCTAAAATTTAGTAATAGGTAGGTGTATGTGACATTGATACATGATGTCAAAGGTGTATGAATGCATGTGTGTAAAGGTTATAAGTTAACTCAGTTTATAGAAATGCATACATAAATACTTACATTGTATACATGCATACATACATATCATTATACATTACGTGATACATACATGTATACTTGTATTTATATTACTTACATTCATGCATATTAGATACTTGTATTTATATTAACATATTGCAAACATTATTTCATTCATGCATCTATGCATTACCTACATGTTTTATACATATGCATACATTGTATATTCTTATCATTTCTACATTAACATAGAGACATACAAACATGCACACATCATATGTTTCATACCTTGTATTACCTTACATATCATGTATATATTATCATTCATTCCTTTAATATGTTACATTATCTTTATGTTGAATACATCATATGGATACAATACATTATCTTGCATGCTTGCATTCATATACATTCTATATTACCTATATACATGTATTTTTCCATTCATTCATGCTTGCATCATATACTCTACATTACCATACATGTTATCATTATATATTGTATTACAATATTATACATTATGCATTCATATCTATCATTAAATATATATCTTGCATTCATATCTAGCATTCATTATATACTTTTATGCATATATTGTATATCATTCTTTCATCATACATTACTTATATGTATTATATTAATTGCATTCCTACATGCTTGCATTCAACCATATATTACATTAATAAGAGAATATATATCATATATATTATTTCATTCATCTAACTATCATGCATTACATACTCTATATTCATTTAATCCATACTACATAGGCTCATAGGTTACACAAAATGCATATATCATATAGTCACTCTTCTACTTAAAACCAATACTGTACCAATTGATTATTCACTAAATTCTAGGATTAAAGTATGTCGTAGCCCTTTGTGTTAGCTTTCCGAAACTTTAAACGGATCGCATTTTCGTGTCCGGAAGCTCCCAGAATCGCAAATACCGAAACACGTTCGTCTTTCGTACAGCTAACACTCAAATAATTGTACAAAAGTTACAGAAAGAATTTGGCTTATTAAAATATATTTGGAAAGCTAACTTTGATATGGTTTTTTTTTTAAAACGGAAGATAAATCGGAGTTTTAAGCTAAAAGTTATGACATTTCTAAGTTGCTATTGCTACTAAAACGTGGATAAATATTATGACGAATTTAGGTAGTTTGAGACAAAAGAAAACAAGTATATAATATATATCAACTCACTCTCTACACTAATATATATATATGAGACACTATAGAAACATCTTCAATACAAAAATATGAGATTAAACATGTAATAATTCATTCATACATAACAACAACACATAGTGTGTCAAAATTTAGGGTTTTCCCACATGGATACAACCACAACACAAAAGGACACTCCTACAACCTCAAAATGGACACGAAATGGACACAAATAGAGATACAACCTGGGAGTCATTCTTATGGGTTCAAAATATTTCTATATGCATGTAGGATGGATTAGAGGAGAGATTATACCTTCCGGGAGAGAGATTCAAAGGAAAATTCTTCTGACGACACCGACACGTAGATTCTAAAAGGACACGAACGAGCTCCGAATCCTCCCAAACTTGGCTAGCACCCTCTAACCACGGAGTAAGGAGAAATGAAAATTTGGTAGAAGAAAGGGTTGATTTGGAGATGAAATCAATGGAGGTTCATCTCTAAATTAATTTAGGGAAGAACAAGAGAGAGAAAGTGGATGAAAACAAATGAATGAAGGAGTGACTCACTCCTTATCCCCCCTATAGGTGGCTGCCCAAAAAGGGTGAGGTGTCCCCTATTTGAATGTCCAAAATGCCCTCCACTAATCTATTGATTTAAATTAAGAATGGGTTAAAGGTTGAGGTCAATTTAGTCTAGTTTTAAGTCTCTAATTAAACTAAACCTATCCATAAATATTAGTCTACTACTAACTAAAATTAATATCATGTGGACTAAAACTAATATCATGTGGTCTATGCCTAACTAGTGAGTGTCCCACTAGAGTCAAACTACCCCCGGGTCCCCGTTTCAAGTCGGATTGAGTTGAAATTCGAACCCGACTCAAATAACCCCAAAACAATATCATAAAAAAAAAAATTTTAACCCAAAAAATATCATAAATAATAAAATAAATTTCAAAAATATTCAAAAATGTAAATGATAAAAATATCCTGTTTCTGAAAACTGGGGGTGACAATCTATCCACCTTAAAAAAATTTCGTCCTCGAAATTAAAACAAAGCAATCACAGGAAACACATGCAGAAAACAATCTCATTCAAATACTTTTCAAAAAAATTAGCAATAAAAAAGTTTTTTTGAGGCACATCAAACATTTGTAAATAAAAACTGATACGTGTCCGCTACGGACACAAAACCATCACAAAATCACACCTATCAAAGGTCAAAATCAACAATCACCAACGCAATAAATATCAAAATAATTCAAAGAGGTCAAATACAAAATATCCTTAGGCCAGAAATGCATAAAATATCCTAATCACATGTTAGGCTCTAGGTCAAACAGTCTCTAGGGTTTCACTAGCAAACATCAAATTACAAGTCATGATTTTAAATAGTTTTAAACTGATTTAAAAAATTACCAAAATCATATCATGATTTAAATGTCAAATCAATAAATGATTAAAATTACAAAATTTTAAAATTACCTCATTTTAGAAAACTGGGTGTTACACTAAACATAAAAGTTCTAAAAAAATTGCATATATTTGCGACCTCCATATTGTTTTTGGTGAGTACATACTAAAGCATTTGGTACAATCTTTAAGATTTGTACATTTGAATTTTGACATTTATGTACTGGTATGTTACCAAGAGGACATCGACAAGCTACTGATGCATGAATTAGTGAAAAAATTGGAAGTAACCACTCTTATAGTGCATCACATATTGTAAATGATATACTTAGAGAATAATGCGTACTTATTACATATTCTATTGTAGCATGGATTCCAATTCTAAATTCTTCTAGGATTTTTTTCTTTTTTTCTTTTCCTTTTTAGCTTTATTTTTTAGAGTTATTAAGAATCCTATTTCTTTTAGGACTCTTATTTTGACTCTATCATTTATTAGTATAGGTTTATCTTTATTTGATTTGGACTAGAATTTTTGTAACGCCCAGTCCCAAAATACGTAGGACTAGGAACGTAGACATGCCAGCTGTATACATACGAAGTATGCTCCAATATATGGAATCTTCGTATGTATACAAAGCTGTAAATGCAGTAAAACCAAGGCTAACTAATCTCATCCATAAAAAAACATATGTCATATAATCTATGAATTATCATTGGTACATGTAGTTGGGCGGAGACAAATCTACTACCAACCCAAAAAATAAAAATAAAGAAATACATGATATATAAAAGAATTGACGAAGGTAGCAAGATAGATCCAAGACGCGTCATCTTCGAATAAATGGAGAGATCACGACCTCGGCTAGAATACCTGCGAAACATGAACACATACCTGGAGATAACCAGGTCCTCAGAGGGACGTAACAAGACATAATATCATGCCATAAACTGAATATAGTTAGCTAACAGAAAATTGCATATGTCTAAACAGATAAAGGTCTATAACCATTCTATGTGTAATCATGCACTTTGAAGACAACGTTCCACACAAGGGCTTTCAAGACTAGAAACACGGTGCATTAGCGTTTCAACCGAGGCACTAGTGGCATCTAGAGAAAAATAAATAAATGCACGGCACACTAGTCTTTCGGGTGAGTAACTAACGGCAGCTAGAGGAAAGTAAATGCACGGCATATTTGTTTCAACCGAGGCACTAGTGGCATCTAGAGAAAAGTAAATAAATGCACGACACCTAGCTCTCGGCTGAGTCACAAATGGCAACTAGAGGAAAGTAAATATGTGAAAGCCCTTGCGCCTAATAACTGTCTTTCCCTCCCAATGCACTACTCGTGCTGAATCTACATCACGATATTTCTAATAACCGCTAAGTATTCTAAACAATTATATTAGCAGTTATATACTAACGCTCATCCTGTATGCACCGATGTACGGTCGGTACGCAAGTCCGAATCTATATGAGACACGCGACATCGTGGCACACTGGTATCGGGCTAATGAATGCGACACAAACAAAGGTGGTCCCTTAACTCTTGGTCAAATGTATAAAGAAAAATAAAGTATAGTAATTTGCAAAAACATATGATTTTGAAAGAACAACTTATAAGAAATAAAACTGCATGATATTGAGCAAAAATTAAACAGTAAAGGCAAGGTGTCTTGCCTGGTGTGTCGCCTGGAGTGGTATGATGGTCCAACAAGTTCCAATGTCCAATAGCCATGGTCGTTGTGAAGAGGTGAACAATCGTGAGGAAATAAGAACGTGTGATTAGATTATCATGGTCAAGAACTTAATTCGAAGGAATTTGTAAAAATAAATAAATATATCATTTTAGGAAATATTTATAAAGTTTAAATTATTAGTTAAGAACATTTCGAACCATATATTATATATATATATATATATATGTAAAGTACTCCAGTTTGTAAAATAGGAACATTTAGATAGAAGTTTACTTGGGGAAAATATTTGGAAATCAAAATCGTTCTAGAACATTATATAGAATCTAGAAACTTTTTATCGCTAACCAGGCGGATTGAAAAAGTGTCACTACCACTTTTCTAGCTTGAGGGTATTTTGGTCATTTTCAAAATTTTGGAATTTAATTTGAATTTTATTAATATTATTATAATTAATGTGATTTTTAAGTGATTTTAGAATAATTGATTTTGGTGTTTGTGACTTTGGACTTATGTTGACCTTGGAGACTAACCTAGTGGCTAACCTAGGCATCTAAGTGATTAGGATATGAAAACCTAGGTTGACTTAAGTTAGTGAGGTTTAGCTCATTGGAATTAATTTGGGGAAATTAGGAGCTAGATTGATTAAGTAATGGCTTGTGAAATCACAAGTCATTTTATGACTTAAAAGCTTAATGGCCCATAGGACCCACCCTTTGAACCAAGCCCTAACCCTAGAATTCTTGGCCGGCCACTAGAGTCCCCCTCTCCTATTAATAGCACCTTGAAATTAGGGCTTGCCTCTTTAGGAAACTATTGCCATTTGGAAGAGGTGAGTCTCCATCTTTGTAAATTCTTAGAAATTCTATTCTAACTCCAAATTCCTCCAAACAAATTGCAATAGGACCTAATATTAGTACTCTTGCTATTGTTGAGTATTTTCAGGAAGAACACAATTTGAGGGAGTTTGGTGGCTTGTGAAACTCTTTCCATTTGGGGATTTTAACCCATTGTTCACCTATAGGTATAATCCTTTCTATTTCATTTAAATTCTGTTAAAATTCATTTCTAGGATGTCCTAACCCTAATCTAACAGTAGGATAGGCTAACCCTAGAATTTGGACCCATTTCGTGTCCGTATCGGATACGTATCCACGTGTATAGGTAAGTGTTCGACGAAATGCCTCAAAGAGCATTTCGATCGATTTGTGTATTTATTTGAATAGGAAAATCCATTTTCACTTCGCTTGTGCATTTCTTGGACACTGAGCACGTTTTTGTGTCGGGTTGAGCCGACACGAGCGCGTGGACACGCGGTCGCGCGCGCGTGCACACTGGTAGATTTATCCCCTGCTACTCGAGCATGTTTTCTCTGTGCACATAGGGTTTCAACCATCGAAACTCGACGTGTGAGTCGTGTCCACGACTGACATGAGATCCCTAGAGTTTCAAGAACTCTCGTGTCGTATCGGACACGGATTCGTGCCTGCACATGTGGTACACTGTGCGGTCCAGTGTGCTGTTTAGTATTCTTGTGTTTAATTGTTTTTAATGCTTTAAATAATGTTTTTAATTGTTAAATAGTTCCTAAATATAATGCATATTATGTGATAGATTCAATTTCCATTTTTGTTTAGGTTTTGTTTAGAAATGGGATTCAAAATGGGGGAAATCACTGTTTCACTGATACTTCCTGATACTGGAATTTCAACATTTCCCCAAACTATTTAAATCCTAGATTCTTGTGTTTTATCAACTGTTAAATAGCCCCATATCATTGTTCATGCCTACTTTCATAGTTCACTCAATTACAGGCTTTTGGTTGTGAGATTGAGGTTTTGACTTTTGAGTTCATTTTTGAATTTGTGTAAAACCTGAGATATATGATTATGAACTGATTTTTTTTGGGGTTTAGTTGAACTGGGAACGAGGTTAAGACCTGGGTTTACTTTCTTAACTGAGATTTACACTGTTACATTGATTCCTTTTTTTGATTGGCATATAACTGAGTTTCATTGTTAAGATGAGATTATTCCTTCTCTTTATAAACTGAATTGATTTCCTTTTTTTGTGTTAACTGATTTAACTGTGTGATTCACTGCAATAAACCTGAATTTCCTCCTCATTTGATTTCAAGGTTTGCTTCTTAATGAACCTGAGATTCCAATTTGTTTTTCCTATTTTTTGAACTGTGTTAACTGTCCAGACCTGGGAATGTATTTATTTGAATTGAGATTTGGGTACCTGAGATTAAATAGGTAACTGTTTTCTTTGTAAACTAGAAGCTAATAGGAGTTAATAAACTTGAAACTCCTTTACTAACTGTGATAACAGAATTAGTTTCCTTGTACAACCTGTTAACCTGAAATTGGATGTTCAATAACATGAGTTCTCCTTCATTCGAATTTCATTAACCTGAGAATATGTGAACCTGAGATTCCTTGTATTAGATTGCATTACTGTCCATCTTAAACCTGATATGGTGTGTTTTAAACTGTGTTTGAGTTCTTTTTAAAAAGCTGAGAATGTGTATTTCAAAACTGAGTTGTGATTCTTCTAAAACTGAGATTTAGTTCCCAGTTTTCAACATTAATCTGAGATGTGGTATTGCTCACTATTTTATATATAAACCTGAGTTTGGTTTTGAGTCTTGGTGTTCCTCACTGTTTTTCCCAGGATTGGGACACTCCTCACTGTTCTCAACTCTGAACAGTCACTCACACCCTCACTCTCTAGTCATGCACACACACAAACCCACAGTTGCTCACTGTTTCAGGATTTGCATTCCCTGTTATTTCCAGTTTTTACTTGAACATTACACACACTCTTGTGAAATCTCACACACACATGCCTAGTCTATGACACACACTCACACATCTAATACTCATGTCCCCTCTCTAATCCCTATAGATATATATATGCATTGTTATATATACTTGTAACCTATTATTATATCATAGTATTGTACCTATACATATTAGTTATATATAGGAATGTATGAAAATGAATGTATATATATATGGGATATGACATGTCATGATATATGGGATGTTGTGATATGATATGTCATAGAGCATGGGATACCATATGACATAATGTATTGTATATGATATTATGTGATTGGTATGTTTAGGCATGGTATGCCTAGTTGGAACCTAGAGTAGACTTGTTAAAACCTAGAATAACTTGCTAAACCTAGATTAGACTAGTTTGACTTAGGTTTGACTTGGTTGACCTAGTTTGACTTCTAGGGTTGACCAGAGTTGACCAAGAGTTAACTTGGGTCTAGATTGACCTAGATTCATGTAGAACGCATTGTAGTGCATTACATTTTTATTCTGGACTTGTTGTGACTTGTACTGTTCTAAATAGGAGCCAGACACCACTCCTCGGACAGTACTTTTCTCGGACATTTAGTTAGCAGGCGAGTACATTCTCTGATCTTTTCATACCTGTCTGAACTATATTCATGCTCTAGATTACTCTACATGATGCTGAAACGTATCTTCACGGATTAGTACTATATGGATCCTTTCCTGAGATGTTATCCCTCTATGGGTGCATCGGGTATTTCATGTTTACTTTTATCATGTGCATCAGGTACTCCTTGTACTCGTACTTGTTCATATTTTTACATGTTCTCATGTGCTTCATGTGCTTTCACGTGCTTATCATGTGCCTCATGTACTACTCATTACATGACTTCACGTATCTTAGCTGTATTCATGTGCTTATAACATAACCTGAACGGATCCTTGTATATTGATTGGGGCAGGGTGAGTAGAATTGGTTATGTGATCACTATCCCCAGTAGCTGTATTCATGTGCCTCCTTATTTGTATTCATGTGCCCCCAAGCCGTTTATATAACCATTGTGCTCTAAATCACGTAGCCACTTACAGTCTCTATCATGTATTACTTTCAGTTACAAAATATCTCCTGTTTACTTGTACTTCCTTTCAGTACTTCCTGTATTTTACTCTATTGCCTGATTTATTTTTCTAACCTGCTATGAACTATTGAGAGATATGTACTCGTTCCCGTCCTGACTGGACCTGTTGAAATTTTACAGAGGACGAGGCTGAGGCGTTCTGCCCTACTTACTACGGTGCCACACTAGATGAGTGCCTGGACTTGGACCAGCAGCAGGATCCATTAGCAGTAGACGATACTCCATTAGTTTAGGATTGTCTTACTATTTTGGATCACTGTATTAGATTTGAGATATTCTGAGTTATGTATTATTTTAGACACTTAGAATTCTGGATTGTATCTCTGTGATTCTCTGTTCTGGATATTTTAATCTTTCATTATCATTCCATCTTACCTGTTCTACCTTAGCTGTGGTTGAGTTATATTTGTGTTATGTCACCCCCATTCGGGGAGTATAACTGCTATTACCTTCAATTATTAGATATTGTGACCTAGGACAACGTTCTACCGTCGACACTGCGCGTAGGCTGGACGTACCCACGTCTCGTGCCCTTACTCTAGGGTGCGGGTCGTGACATTTTTAGTGGTGGCCCATGCAGGTCTAGGTTGAAAGTGTAGTGGTATTCGAACTAGATTATCACTGCAGCCTGTAGTAGGAATTAGTATATTTTTGAAGGTACCCAATCACACTAGGAAAACTCCTTATCAGATTTCGTATATCTATTTTACTCATTATTGTCTTCCTTAGAAATTTAAATTGTCCTCCTTTGATTTTTTGACTTATTCTCAGTAATTGCTTCTTGTTTGATCTGTGTCTCCAGGATGGTTGAGACGCGATCGCATCACCCCGTGACGGAAGAGGCTGGAGAGGGGTCTGCCACCTCTCGTGTCCAGCAGCCAGCTCCCAGTGCCACAGGGCCAGTGCAGCCCTCAGGAGTCGGTGTTTCTGCCACTTTTGGAGGAGCACCTCCAGCAGTCAGGAGGCCAGTTGTGATTCCTGAGATCCTTCCACCGTAACAGCCCCTGCCTGCCGGGATGGTAGATGCTGCACATCTTTTCCTTTGTGGAGAGAATTCTTGAGTCCCATCAGCAGCAGTAGACGACGTAGACTGCAGATTTCAGGTAGGGGATCGATGAGGCACACCAGCTGGTATGTACTACAGTCGAGATGATCACAGCTCAGGGGACCCAGCAGCAGCCCCGTCGGAGGGAGAAGGACATTCAGGACTTCCAGAAGATGCATCCTCGGGAGTTCTTCGGCACAGAGGGCATCCACGTTACAGACGACTGGATAGAGCATATTAAGGAGATCTTCCGACTGGCGGAGATACCAGATCGACTCCAGATCGAGGCGGTGGGCAGTCAGATGCAGGACTTAGCTCGTGCGTGGTATCAGACAGATCCCAGGGTGGGAGTTGAGGGCCAGACTTGGGCCCAGTTCAAGGAGCTGTTTAAGGAGCAGTTCTTTCCTGATGTTGCCTTGGGAGGTATCGAGGCACAGTTCAAGGCTCTGGTTCAGGGAAACAAGACAGTAGCTGAGTATGCCGGGGAGTTCTACAGATTGGCCCAGTTCATTGATGATTTGTCTGAGAAGCGAAGGCGAGAAAGTTTTGCCGGGGTTTGATTAGGGAGGTTCGATCGCTGACTAAGAGCGATCGAAATGCCATGTATGCTGAGATATTTTCTGGGGCCATGGCGGCGGAGGACGACCTAGGGCTGAAGCAGAAGAGGGGTCGTGACTTCCAGAGTGGTAGCAGCAGCAGTCAGGGGCAGGCCAAGAGGCCTCACTTCCAGCAACAGCAGAGGCCAGCTCAGTAGTTTCAGCAGCAGGGTCGTGCACCCTTTCAGCAGCAGCACCAACAGCAGAGAGGGCAGCAGACAACTCGTCAGGTAGTCATTTGTGCCTTCTGCAAGAAGCTGGGGCACATGATCCATGAGTTCAGGAAGAAGTTAGGCAAGTGCCTACTTTATGGTGCGGGGGATCACCAGTTGAGGGACTGTCCAGGGGCTTTTGGGCGAGGACAGCAGGGAGGTGGAGCCAAGGCTCCAGCAGGCCAGCAGGGGGACCAGCCCTGCAGACCCAACAGCAGAGGTTCCAGCAGCAGCACGAGGTGGACAGCAGGGGCGAGCTTTTGCTATGGCAGTTGAGGATGCCGAGGCCATCGAAGAGCTATAGCAGGTTCGGTTCTCCTAGATTCCCTTCCAGCATTTGTACTCTTTGATTTCGTGGCTTCCCATAGCTTTGTGTCAGTATCGTATGCTATTAGACACAGTTTGGTTTCTGAACCATTGCCTAGGACCTGCAAGATCACGACCGGGGGTGGGGTCATCCTCGTGAGTGATGTGTGCAGAGGGCGGAGTGTCATTTTGGGAGGCCGAGAGTTGGGGGTGAGTCTACTAGTCATGCCATTATCGAACTACGATATTGTATTAGGTATGGACTGGCTGAGTAGACACTACGTCCGTATTGATTGCCGTAGGGGTAGAGTTTTGTTCGGGGCGCCAGGAGAGCTAGGGTTTGAGTACACCCGACGGTAGGCCGAGCAGGACGACAGAGTCTTCTGTGGAGCATCAGTCGAGGAGCAAGTGGCTCCGTATCCCTTGATCACAGAGTTTTGGACGTGTTTCCAGAGGAGTTACCAGGGCTTCCACTGGACAGAGATATAGAGTTCTCGATAGACTTGGTTCCTGGCGCGGAACCGATCTCCCAGTATGTCTATCAAGTGAACAACAGCGAGTTAGTAGAGCTGAAGAAGCAGGTAGATGAGCTGCAAGACAAGGGCTTCATTCGCTCGAGTTCTTTACCTTGGGGTGCACCGGTACTTTTCGTACCCAAAAGGATGGGTCGGTATGGATGTGTATCGACTACAGGGCACTTAACAACCTGACAATCAAGAACAGATACCCACTGCCGCGGATCGATGATCTGTTTGATCAGTTGAGCGGAGCTCGTGTGTTCTCCAAGATTGATTTGAGGTCGGGTTATCACCAGGTGAAGGTGAAGAGGGAAGATATTCCCAAGACCGCTTTCAGGACACGGTACGGGCATTTGAGTTTTTGGTTATGCCGTTTGGGCTAACCAATGCACCAGCAGTGTTTAATCTAATGAACAGGTGTTCCACCAGTACTTGGACAAGTTCATGGTGGTGTTTTGATGATATCTTGGTATATTCCAAGACAGAGGAGGAGCACGAGGAGCATCTGCGGATAGTGCTAGAGACTCTCAGGAGGGAGCAGCTTTATGGAAACTCTCCAAGTGTGAGTTTTTCTTGGACCAGGTGGACTTCTTGGGGCATGTGGTGACTGGAGATGGTATCTCAGTTGATTCCAAGAAGATTGTAGCAGTTGAGTCTTGGACAGCGCCGACTTCAGTGGCAGAGATCAGGAGTTTCCTGTGGCTAGCAGGATACTTTAGGAGATTTGTGTAGGATTTCTCCCGGGTTGCAGAGCCGTTGACACGGTTGACCCGGAAGGATACTGAGTTTGTTTGGTCAGAGGAGTGTCAGGCAGCTTTTGATGAGTTGAAGAAGCGGCTTACGACAGCTCCGATTCTGATTGCCTTCAGGATGAGGTGGATTCACTATTTATAGTAATGCTTCAGGGAAGGGGCTGGGTTGTTTTTGGAGCAGCATGGGAAGGTGATTGCCTATGCTTCCAGGCAATTACGTCCCCATGAGAAGAACTATCCTACCCATGACCTGGAGCTGGCGGCGGTGATTTTTTGCTTTGAAGTTGTGGAAGCACTATCTGTATGGCGAGAGGGTAGAGATTTCACAGATCACAAGAGCTTGAAGTATGTGTTTACACAGAAGGAGCTCAACATGAGGCAGCGCAGGTGGCTTGAGTTAATGAAGGACTTTGACATCGCACTTCAGTATCACTCGGGGAAGGCCAACGTGGTTGCCGATGCCTTGAGTAGGTATCCGACAGCCATGTGCTTGACTATGGATCGACACCTGGTTGCAGACTTGGAGAGCCTTAGGATAGAGGTGATTGTGCTCGGAGTGCAGATGCAGTTATGGGGCCTTCAGATACAGTCGAACTTGATGGACAGGATCAAGGCAATACAGTTTGATGATGTAGCTCTACGGTGTATCCGAGAGCAGATCAGTACAAGAGTGGAGGATATTGAGTTCTCACTTGCAGAGGATGGTGCCCTAAGGCACGGTTCCCGGTTATGTGTGTCCAGCGGGGAGCTCAGAGAGCAGATCATGCAGGAGACTCACAGATCGCAGTACTCTATACATCCTGGTGCCAACAAGATGTACAGGGATCTGCGAGAGCATGTCTGGTGGTACGGGATGAAGAGGGAGGTCCCACTTTGTAGCTAGATGCTTGATCTGTCAGCAGGTCAAGGCAGAGAGGCAGAGGCCCGGAGGTTTTTGCTACCGTTGTCCATTCCAGAGTGAAAGTGGGAACATATTACCATGGATTTTGTATCGGGGTTGCTGCGTACACCAGAAGAGAAAGACGCGATTTGGGTCATCGTTGACAGGTTGACCAAATCGGCCCACTTCTTGCCATTCAAGGTGGCGTCTACAGAGAGGCTCGCGAAGTTGTATATGAGGCAGATAGTCAGGATTCACGGAGTTTCCGTCAGCATAGTCTCAGATCGGGATAGTCGCTTTACTTCCCATTTCTGGAGGAGTCTACAGACTAGCTTGGGCACTCAGCTCAAGTTTAGTACTGTATACCACCCCCAGACGGACGGACAGTCAGAGAGGACTATTTAGACCCTTGAGGATATGCTGCAGATATGCGTCCTAGATTTTGGAGGTTACTGAGAGGATCACCTACATTTGGTAGAGTTTGCTTACAACAACATTTATCAGGCCAGCATTGAGATGTCACTGTTTGAGTCTCTGTACGGGCGTAGGTGTCGTACACCCTTCTTGGGATGATGTTGGAGAGCGAGCTTTACTGGGACCAGAGATGGTTGTTGACACAGCCGAGAAGGTGAAGCTCATCAGGGACAGACTTCGCGTGGTGCAGGACAGACATCGGCACTGGGCCGATAGCCACCGGAGGCCGCTGGAGTTTGAGGTACAGATTTAGAGATAGGATTAGAAGTAGGTTGTATTTTATTTTGTTTTGTTTGATTGATCATGTTTGATTTTTAGTAACTTGAGACCTTTCTTGTGATTAGGTTGGAGACATGGTTTTTCTGTGGATATCTCCGACTCGTGGTACGATACGTTTTGGTGGAGGTGGGAAGCTTAGCCCGCGCTTCATCTGCCCTTTCGTTATCAGCGGGAGAGTCGGTGACGTGGCATACAGGCTAGACTTGCCACTTGCACTAGTGGGAGTTCACAACGTATTTCACGTATCACAGTTGAGATGGTACGTGGCTGACCCTAGCCATGTGCTTGATCACTCGGAGATAGAGGTTGGACCTACTCTCAGTTATCCAGAGCAGCCTGTGGAGGTTTTGGAGGTTTTGGATCGCCGAGAGAAGGTATTGAGGAACCAGGTGATACCCTTGGTACCGTCGCATGGAGGCATCATTCTCCAGGAGAGTCTTCCTGGGAGCGGGGGATGAGATGCGCGAGCGGTACCCCTATCTTTTTGGACCTTGAGGTATACTTTTCTATCCTCTTAGCAGTTAGTTTTGCCTTTAAATTTCAAGGACGAAATTATTTGAAGGGGGGTAGATTTGTCACTACCAATTTTCTAGCTTGAGGGTATTTTGGTCATTTTCAAAATTTTGGAATTTAATTTGAATTATTATTATTATTTATAATTAATGTGATTTTTAAGTGATTTTAGAATAATTGATTTTGGTGTTATAGTGACTTTGACTTATGTTGACCTTGGAGACTAACTAGTGGCTAACCTAGGTCATGACTAAGTGATTAGGATATGAAAACCTAGGTTGACTTAAGTTAGTGAGGTTTAGCTCATTGGAATTAATTTGGGGAAATTAGGAGCTAGATTGATTAAGTAATGGCTTATCAATCACATTTTTATGACTTAAAGGCTTAATGGCCTATAGGCCCACACCCTTTGAACCAAGCCCTAACCCTAGAATTCTTGGCCGGCCACTAGAGTCCCCCTCTCCTATTAATAGCACCTTGAAATTAGGCTTGCCACTTTAGGAAACCATTGCCATTTGGAAGAGGTGAGTCTCCATCTTTGTAAATTCTTAGAAATTCCATTCTAACTCCAAATTCCTCCAAACAATTGCAATAGGACCTAATATTAGTATTCTTGCTGTTGTTGATGAGTATTTTCAGGAAGAACACAATTTGAGGGAGTTTGGTGGCTTGTGAAACTCTTTCCATTTGGGATTTTAACGCATTGTTCACCAACAGGTATAATCCTTTCTATTTCATTTAAATTCTGTTAAAATTCATTTCAAGGATGTCCTAACCCTAACCTAACAGTAGGATAGGCTAACCCTAGAATTTGGACCCATTTCGTGTCCGTATCGGACACGTATCCACGTGTATAGGTAAGTGTTCGACGAAATGCCTCAAAGAGCATTTCGATCGATTTTGTGCATTGTATTTGAATATGAAAATCCATTTTCACCTCGCTTGTGCATTTCTGGACACTGTGCACATTTTTATGTCGGGTTGAGCCGACACGCGCGTGGACACGCGATCGCGCGCGTGCACACTGGCAGATTTCTCTCCTGCTACTCAAGCACGTTTTTCTGTGCACCCAGGGTTTCAACCATCGAAACTCGACGTGTGAGTCGTGTCTATGACTGACACGAGATCCCTAGAGTTTCAGGAACTCTTGTGTCATGTCGGACACGGATTCGTGCTTGCACATGTGGTACACTGTGCGTCCAGTGTGCTGTTTAGTATTCTTGTGTTTAATTGTTTATTAATGCTTTAAATAATGTTTTTAATTGTTAAATAGTTCCTAAATATAATGCATATTATGTGATAGATTCAATTTCCATTTTTTTTAGGTTTTGTTTAGAAATGGGATTCGAAATAGGAAAAATCACTGTTTCACTGATACTTCTGATACTGGAATTTTAGCATTTCCCCAAACTGTTTAAATCCCAGATTCTTGTGTTTTCTCAACTGTTAAATATCCCCACATATCAATGTTCATGCCTAGTTTCATAGTTCACTCAATAGGCTTTTGGTTGTGAGATTGAGGTTTTGACTTTTGAGTTCATTTTCGAATTCGTGTAAAACCTGAGATATATGATTATGAACTGATTTTTTTGGGTTTAGTTGAACTGGGAATGAGGTTAAGACCTAGGTTTACTTCCTTAACTGAGATGTACACTGTTACATTGATTCCTTTCTTTTGATTGGCATATAACTGAGTTTCATTGTTAAGATGAGATTATTCCTTCTCTTTATAAACTGAATTGATTTCGTTTTTTTGTGTTAACTGATTTAACTGTGATTCACTGCAAAAACCTGAATTTCCTCCTTATTTGAATTCAAGGTTTGCTTCTTAATGAACCTGAGATTCCAATTTGTTTTCCTATTATTGAACTGTGTTAACTGTCCAGACCTGGGAATGTATTTATTTGAATTGAGATTTGGGTACCTGAGATTAAATAGGTAACTGTTTTCTTTGTAAACTGGAAGCTAATAGGAGTTAATAAACCTGAGAACTCCTTTGCTAACTGTGATAACAGAATTAGTTTCCCTGTGCAACCGTTAACCTGAAATTGGATGTTCAATAACAGAGTTCTCCTTCATTCGAATTTTTTAACCTGAGAATATGTGAACCTGAGTTTCCTTGTATTAGATTGCATTGCTGTCCATCTTAAACCTGATATGGGTGTTTTAAACTGTGTTTGAGTTCTTTTTAAAAAGCTGAGATGTGTATTCAAAACTGAGTTTGTGATTCTTCTAAAACTGAGATTTAGTTTCCAGTTTTTCAACATTAATCTGAGATGTGGTTTTGCTCACTGTTTCATATGTAAACCTGAGTTTGGTTTTGAGTCTTGGTTGTTCCTCACTGTTTTTCCCAGGATTGGGACACTCCTCACTGTTCTCAACTCTGAACATCACTCACACCCTCACTCTCTAGTCATGCACACACACAAACCCACAGTTGCTCACTGTTCAGGATTTGCATTCCCTGTTATTTCCAGTTTTACTTGAACATTACACACACTCTTGTGATAGCTCACACACATATGCCTCTATGACATACACTCACACATCTAATACTTATGTGTCCCCTCTCTAATCCCTATAGATATATAATATGGCATTGTTATATACTTGTAACCTATTATTATATCACAATATTGTACCTATACATATTAGTTATATATAGGAATGTATGAAAATGAATGTATATATATATATGGGATATGACATGTCATGATATATGGGATGTTGTGATATGTATGTCATAGAGCATGGGATACCATATGACATAATGTATTGTATATATGATATTATGTGATTGGTATGTTTAGGCATGGTATGCCTAGTTGGAACCTAGAGTAGACTTGTTAGAACCTAGAATAACTTGCTAAACCTAGATTAGACTAGTTTGACTTAGGTTTGACTTGGTTGACCTAGTTGACTTCTAGGGTTGACCAGAGTTGACCAAGAGTTGACTTGGGTCTAGATTGACCTAGATTCATGTAGAACGCATTGTAGTACATTATATTTTATTCTGGACTTGTTGTGACTTGTACTGTTCTAAATAGGAGCCAGACACCACTCCTCGGACAGTACTTTCATCTCGGATATTCAGTTAGCAGACGAGTACATTCTCTGATCTTTTTATACCTGTCTGGATTATATCATGCTCTAGATTACTCTACATGATGCTGACACTATCTTCACGGATTAGTACTATATGGATCCTTTCCTGAGATGTTATCCCTCTACGGGTGCATCGGGTATTTCATGTTCATGTACTTTATCATGTGCATCAGGTACTCCTTATACTCGTACTAGTTCATGTTTTACATGTTCTCATGTGCTTCATGTGCTTTCATGTGCTTATCATGTGCCTCATGTACTACTCATTACATGAGTTCACGTATCTTAGCTGTATTGTGCTTATAACACAACCTGAATGGATCCTTGTGTATTGATTGGGGCGGGGTGAGTAGAATTGGTTATGTGATCACTATCCCGAGTAGCTGTATTCATGTGCCTCCTTATTTGTATTCATGTGCCCCCAAGCCGTTTACATAACCATTGTGCTTTAAATCACGTAGCCACTTACAGTCTCTACTAGCTATTACTTTCAGTTACAAAATATCTCTTGTTTACTTGTACTTCCTTTCAGCACTTCCTGTATTTTACTCTATTGCCTGATTTATTTTCCTAACCTGCTATGAACTGTTGAGAGATATGTGCTCGTTCCCGTCCTGACTGGACCTGTTGAAATATTACAGAGGACGAGGCTGAGACGTTCTTCCTTACTTACTACGGTGCCACACTAGATGAGTGCCTGGACTTGGACCAGCAGCAGGATCCATTAGCAGTAGACGACACTCCATTAGTTTAGGATGTCTTACTATTTTGGATCACTGTATTAGATTTGAGATATTCTGAGTTATGTATTATTTTAGACACTTAGGTTCGGATTGTATCTCTGTGATTCTCTGTTCTGGATATTTTTATCTTTCATTATCATTCCATCTTACTGTTCTACCTTAGTTGTGGTTGAGTTATATTTGTTTATGTCACCCCCATTCGGGGAGTATAACTGCTATTACCTTCAACTGTTAGATGTTGTGACCAAGGACAGTGTTTACCGTCGACACTGCGGCGTAGGCTGGACGTACCCACGTCTCGTGCCCTTACTCTAGGGTGCGGTCGTGACAAAAGTAACTAAATAGTAATAGTAATGATATATAATAATAATAGTAATAATAATAATAAAAATAATAATAATAATAATATAAGAATAATAATAATATAATAATAATAATATGATATTACAAAGTATTACAGCTGTTGCCGTGACTTTCTTTTTTTTAAAGGAATAAGAAATAGAGAGGGAAGAGAGAGAAATGAGAGAGGAAGAAGAGGGGAGGAGCTGAAGTGAGGATGCTAACCAGGTACGGCGGAGCAAGGCGGAGGGACTCGACGCTGTGGTTCGTCGAGCGCGGCGGGGCGCAAGGTCACATAGCGTCGGCGGCGGCTCGGGACACACCAGGCGACGGCAGATTTGGTCACCAGCAGGCTGGCGCCAGGGCGGCGATCAGCGGCGGAGGCGGCGCCATGGAGAGGCGGAGATGGGTGGCTGTTCCGACGGAGAGGGGTCGCGCGCGCACGGTCATCGCTCGGCGGCGGCGGCTACGGGCGGAGGGTTTTGGTGAGAGGCGACGGAGAACGGGGAGCGGCGCGGCGCGGCTACGGCAGCGCGCTTGGGCGCGGTGGTTCGCACGTCCAGGCTGCGGTGGGTCGCCGCAAGGCAAATTTGGTGGCCGTCTCGAGTGGGCGGCGCGACGAGAGCACGCGACATGGTTCTGCGCCACAATGGCATCGCGGACGGAGGTAAGTGGGCGATGGTGGTGTATTTTATTATTTTGGGGGTTTGGTCGAACGTTGTTGACGGCGGTTGCACCGGTCGGCGGGGTGACATCCGGATGCGGTATTTGAGGTGAAGGGCCGGGCTGGGGCAAAGATGGGTCAGCCACGATGGCAACGGTGATAAAAGTGGTGGTCGAAGATGCGCCTGTGACGGCAGGGGTCAGGTTTGATTATGTCGGTGTGTCGGGCTTCGTTTGTGAGTTTTGGTGATGCTGGCTATGATGGTAGGTGATCGCAGAAGAGTGGTGGTGGTAGCAGGTGGTCTCTGCGGTAGTCGGGGCAGATCAGGGTAGCAGGGGTGGCGACGGGTGTACGGTGGCGCTCAGATGCTGGCGGTGGTAATGGACGTGGTTGTATTGGGTTGCTGGTTGGAGGCGACAGCGGGATTCCGGCTAGGTTAGGATTAGGTTTTGCTAGGAATTGGGCCATGTCGGGTTGTGTCCGACACGGGGATGGTGATGAGGAGGTGTGTCCGAAATGTGGACACGGAGAAGGTGATAATGTACTGTAATAGGAAAAAAATAGTGGAAGGAGATGGAGACACGGACACGATGCACTTTGTTTTGTAGAGAATTTTGTGGGTTTTGGAATTTTTGGAGAAGAGCCAAGAAGCCTGTCATATTTATAGGGTTGAAGAATTCTTGATAGATTGATATTAGGATTAATTTAAAACACCCTAGATAAATTATAATTAATTTAAATCAATTTTAGTACTGATCAAATCAAAATCCAATCCGAATTGTAAGTTTAAAACTAGTAAGATAAATTCAATAAATTTAAATCTTAATTTAAATTATAATACTATTTAAACATTAATATGATTTTCAAAATATCCTCATAAATAATAAAAATTATTAATAATAAATAATTTCAAAAATTACCATAAAATTTAACTACTAATATAGAATATCTTTAAAATACATTTTCAATAAATTTAGGTAAAATAATTTCAAAAATAAACATAATTATTTAAATATTTAAAATACCTTCTTGCTAAATAAATTATTATAAATATAAAAATAAATATTGAAATATACATGAAATAATTTTCATGTACTTTACACGAGTAGAATATTCACATAAATCTAGTTTCTAAATTACCACTATTAAAATAAGATAGCATTTATAAATAACTAAAATAATAAGTTTTGGCAACCTCGGTAGATACTTTTCACAACTTTTAACAAAATAATAATTTATATAATATTATTTGAAACCATCACCGATAATAAAATCAAAAATTATTTTTCTAGAAATATGTAACTCGTACATATTCGCACTCGACGAGTAAATACGAAAGACGTCAATTCCCGCGCGACATATATCCGGCTATGTGACGTATAAATACAAAAAAAATCAGTACTAAACTATAGTAAAATTTTGGGATTTCATCCTACCAACTTACAAGAATTTTGTCCTCGAAATTAAGAATAATAGGGGCGGGTGAGAAAGACACATGGGTATATCGGTAATGAATACGATTAAGTCACTAGACGAGGCAAAGAGACGACGTTCAATGCAAACATGCATTAGAAATCACGATTTCAAATAATAAGAAAATAATCATAGATATGGCTAACTAACGCCAGAAGAAAAATGATTAGGGTTAAAGTTTAATCAAGATAACATGCAATAAAGAATAGTATGGTATCAAGAGAAATAAATTTGAAAACTTAAAGTGGTTCTTTAAGAGTAGGTTGGGGGCACGATTAAGAGAGCGATTAGGTGCACGCGTCAAACTAAGCGATTAGAAGGTCATGATAGTAAATATAGGGCGAGAAGAAGACGAGTAGTTTAAGACGAAGATAAAGGTACATTGAGTGGTATGGGCATAAGTGATAGGACAACTAGAGGGATTCACGTACAAGCGTCTTCGCCCTTCTAAAATAGGTGAAGGCGAAAGCAATAGAGTTCAAAGACGATATTATCGAATACGAATACGTGGTTCAAAGGCGACCGAATAATTTCAAAAAGAATTTTCAAGGCAGTCGTGGATGGGACTCTAGAGGACAAGTTTAGCTATATTTCTATCCACGTAGAACGATAATTAAAAGCGAACCAAAGTGCACTCGGTTGATCAGACCATCATGCACCGGTTCTGACTAGACAATATGTTAGTGAGCGCGCGCTCAATAGCATGTGTCTTGACAAGTTTGATAACGGTTAAACTTGCAAAACTAGGCTATATTAGCAACATTTAGTCAATGGTAAAATATAGGCACGTGAGATTTTATTGAAAGAGACTAGAATTAGTTCGAACTCCTTAAGAATCTAAGTCTTGTTTGGTGCCTATACAAGCGACCATTGTCTCCTTGTCTAAGGCTTTGGTCGACCAATAAGGTATGGTCCTTAAAAATTTATAGTCTATGTAATCCACTTAGTATCTACTATAATGAGTCATAAGGATAAAGGCAATGCTAGGTCATGAGGCATTCTACCCAACTTAAAAAAATTAAATTAATGGTGTTGGGGTAATGGAATATGTCTATCTAATAGTGGTACCCTTCCTAACCTCGAGCAAGCACGAAGGGAAGATAAGAATAGTGATGGAAGGAATCAAGCAAGATGCAATCGATGAGTCGAACGGTAGTTTGAATATAGAATCGAGGAAAGAGGTCAAGTATGTGGATGAGATCCTAGACTTCTAATCCTATTCGCAGGCTTGCTTGGTACGGTGAAGTAACCAAACAATTTATCTTGACCTGCATGGGCCACCACAAAAAATGTAACGTCCCATTCCCAAAATACGTAGTACTAGGAACGTAGACATGCCAGCTGTATACTACGAAGTATGCTCCAATATAGAATCCTCGTATGTATACATAAGCTGTAAATGCAGTAAAACCAAGGCTAACTCTCATCCACCAAAAAAACAGATGTCATATAATCAACTATGAATTTTCATTGGACATGTAGTTGGGCAGACAAATCCACTACCAACCAAAAAAATAAAAAGGGAAGAAATACATGATATTAAAAGAATTGACAAAGGTAGCAAGATAGATCCAAGACGCGTCATCTTCGAATAAATGGAGAAGATTACGACCTCGGCTAGAATACCTGCGGAAGACATGAACACACACCTGGAGAGATAACCAGGTCCTCAGAGGAACGTACAAGACACACACAATTATGCCATAAACTGAATATAGTTAGCTCAACAAAAATTGATATGTCTAAACAGATAAAGGTCCATAACCATTCTATGTGTAATCATGCACTTTGAAGACAACGTTCCACACAAGGGCTTCGAGACTAGAAACGGTGTGTTAGCGTTTCAACCGAGGCACTAGTGGCATATAGAGGAAAATAAATAATGTACGGCACACTAGTCTTCCAGGTGAGTAACTAACGGCAGCTAGAGGAAAGTAAATGCACAGCACATTGTGTTTAATCGAGACACTAGTTGCATCTAGAGAAAAGTAAATAAATGCACGACACACTAGCTCTCGGCTGAGTCACAAATGGCAGCTAGAGGAAAGTAAATATGTGAAAGCCCCTGCGCCTAATAACTGTCTTTCCCTCTCCATGCACTACTCGTGTCCACACCACGATATTTCTAATAACCGCTAAGTCTTCTAGGCAATTATATTAGCAGTTATATCCTAACGCTCGTCCTGTACGCACCGATGTACGGTCAGTACGCAAGTCCGAATCTATATGAGACACGTGACATCGTGGCACACAGTTGTCGGGCCAATGAATGCGGCACAAACAAGGTGGTCCCTTAACTCTAGGCCAAATGCATAAAGAAAATAAAGTATAGTAATTTGCAACTACATATGGTTTTGAAAGAATACTTATAAGAAATAAAACATGCATGATATTGAGCAAGAATTAACAGTAAAGGCAAGGTGTCTTGCCTGGTGTGTCGTCTGGAGTGGTATGATGGTCCAACAAGTTCCAATACCAATAGCCATGGTCGTTGTGAAGAGTGGACAATCGTGAGGAAATAAGAATGTGTGATTAGATTAGTCATAGTCAAGAACTTAATTCGAAGGAATTTGTAAAAGTAAACAAATATATCATTTTAGAAATATTATAATGTTTTAAATTTTAGTTAAGAATATTTTGAACCATAAAAATGCCTTAAATAAATAAATAAATAATAAATAATTATATATATATATATATATTTATAATATATATTATATATATATATATAATATATATAATATATATATATATATATTGCTAAAGTACTCCAGTTTGTAGAAATAGGACCATTTAGATAGAAGTTTACTAGGGGAAAATATTTTGGAAATCAAAATCGTTCTAGAACATTATATAGAATCTAGAAACTTTTTATCGCTAAAATTAAAGTTTTGACTCAAAATAATTTAGTTATAATTCCTACCTTTGTAAAAATATATATCTTGTTTTTCATTCAACATAAATTATATTTTAATTAGCTATACTTATATGATATTTATAATAACACTATCAGTAAAAAAATAATGATTGAAATAAAGTAACAAAATAGTAATAATAAATAATAATAATAATAATAATAAAATAAAAAATAAAATAATATAATAATATAATAATAATATAATAATAATATAATATTATTATTATTATTATTATTATTGATATTACAAAGTATTACACCTGTTGTTGTGACTTTTTTTTAAAGGAATAAGAAAGATAAGAGAGGGAAGAGAGAGAATTGAGAGGAAGAAGAGGGGGGAGCTGGAGGAGGATTCTCACCGAGATGCGACGGAGAAAGGCGGAGGGGACCCGCTGTGGCTGCGTCGAGCGCGGCGGGGCGCACGAGGTCACGTAGCGGTCGACGCGGCTCAGGGCACCAGGCGGTGGCGGATCTGGTCTCCAGCACGCTGGCGCCGGGGCGACGATCACGCGACGGAGGCGGCGCCATGGAGAGGCGGAGATGGGTGGCTGCTCGACGGAGAGGGGTCGTACGTGCGGTCATCGCTCGGCGGCACGGCGGCTACGGACGGAGGGTTTCGGTGAGAGGCGACGGAGAACGGGGAGCGACGCGGCTCGTGGCTGCGGCAGCGCGCTTGGGCGCGTTGTTCGCGCGTCCAGGCTGCGGTGGGTCGCCGACCAGGTTAATTTGGTGGCCGTCTCGCGTGGGCGGCTCGACGAGAGCACGACAACACGGTTCTGCGGCCACAGCGGCATCGTGGGACGGAGGTAAGTGGGGCGATGGTGGTGTATTTCTATTATTTTAGGCGTTTGGTTGAACGTTTGTTGACGGCAGGTTGCACCGGTAGGCGGAGTGACATCCGGATGCGGTGTTTGAGGTGAAGGGGCTGGGCTGGGGCGGATACGGGTCAGCCACGTTGTGGCGGTGATAAAAGTGGTGGTCAAAGATGCACCTGTGACGGCAGGTGTCGGGTTTGATTATGTTGGTGTGTCGGGCTTTGTTTTGGAGTTTTGGTGATGCTGGCTATGATGGTAGGTGATCCGCAGAAAGTGGTGGTGGTAGCAGGTGGTCTCTGTGGTAGTCGGGGCAGATCGGGGTGGCAGGGGTGGCGACGGTGTACGGTGGCGCTCGGATGCTGGCAGTGGTAATGGACGTGGTTTGTATTTGCTGGTTGGAGGCCACAGCGGGATTCCGGCTAGGTTAGGATTAGGTTTTGCTAGGAATTGGGCCATGTCGGGTGTATCCGACACGGGAATGGTGATGAGGAGGTGTGTCCGAAATGTTGACACGAAGAAGGTGATAATGTAACTGTAATAGAAAAAAATAGTGGAAGGAGATGGAGACACGGACACGATGCACTTTGTGTTTATGGAGAATTTGTAGATTTTGGAATTTTTGGAGAAGAGCCAAGAAGCCTCTCCTATTTAGGGTTGAAGAATTCTTGATAGATAGATATATAGGATTAATTTAAAACACCCGTAAATAAATTATAATTAATTTAAATCTATTTTAGTACCGATCAAATCAAAATCCAATCGGAATTGTAAGTTTAAAACTAGTAAGAATAAATTCAATAAATTTAAATCTTAATTTAAATTATAATACTATTTAAACATTAATTATGATTTTCAAATATCCTCATAAATAATAAAAAGTTATTAATAATAAATAATTTCAAAAATTACCATAAATATTTAACTACTAATATAGAATATCTTTAAAATACATTTTCAATAAATTTAGGTAAAATAATTTTAAAAATAAACATAATTATTTAAATATTTAAAATACCTTCTTGCTAAATAAATTATTATAAATAATAAAAATAAAATTTGAAAATATACATAAATAATTTTTATGTACTTTACACGAGTAGAATATTCACATAAATCTAGTTTCTAAATTACCACTATTAAAATAAGATAGGATTTTATAAATAACTAAAATAATAAGTTTTGGCAACCTCGATAGATACTTTTCACAACTTTTAATAAAATATAATTATTATATATATATTATTTTGAAACCATCACCGATAATAAATCAAAAATTATTTTTCTTAAAATATGTACCTCGCACATATTCGCACTCGACGAGTAAATACGAAAAATGTAAATTTCGGGCGACGTACAATACGACTATGCGACGTATAAATACCAAAAAAATTAGTACTAAAATATAGTAGAAATTTAGGGGTTTCAATTTTATTTATTTTTATTATGATTAGGTTATTATAAAAGTTCTGTAAGTAGGCACCTTCTGTATGCAATAGGAGGACAACTTTTAATCAATAAATTCTTCTTTAAGTTTTGAGATTTGCTTCCTTCTTCTTCGTTTCTTGGTCGTGGACTCGACTGTTTCGTGGATTCGGAAGACCCTCGCTTGAGGTTTTGAAGCAACCTTTGTGCGGATCCCACACAAGGCCATCCATCGGAGTTTTCACAACAGTTTTGTGTTCACCAAGCGATATTCCAGTTATCGTCATCACCGATCAACTTGGATTTTCAAGCACGAAAGTAAGCCCGTTCTTCTATCACACAGTGTCAAATGGTATCAGAGCCACACAAATCGAGGATTCTATTTTTTTGGAAACATTTGGGAATCTTTCTTTTGCAAAACAACAATAACAAAATCAGTAATGCTTGAGGAGTTTAAAAAGCCAGTGTATCGTTAGGCGGCTATTGCTAGCCCTAAAGATTGAAGAACCGTCGTGGCGTCACAATGTCTTTCGAACCCGATGCAAGGTCAAAGACAAGTTATGTGACATCATCATTGACAACGAGTATACAAAGAGCATTGTTTCAAAAGCAATGGTAGAGAAGATGAGACTGACCAAAGAAGCACACCTGGGTCCATAGAAGATTGGCTGGATTCAACAAGGCACATATGGTCATCTATGAAGTTTGTCGTATACCCATCTCCATCGGAAGACCTACAAATATAAAGTCATGTTCGATATTGTCGACATGGACTCTTGTCACATCATCCTCGGTCGCCATGGCAATTTGACAAAAATGTCACATACCGAGAAAGAGACAACATATATTCTTTCCTTCAAGATGTACGATGCCTCACTCTCCTTCCATTAGCACCGGACAATATTTTAAAACTAGTCGACAACCACAAAAGGAGCTCGATCGTTCCACAACAGCTTCCTCCTTAGAGCACCAGTTGTCATTGTTGAAAATGAAGATGATGAGATTAAGAAGAACATATCAAAGTCGGATGCATCCATTGCAAATGCTGAGATGAAATCTTTAAACCCTTAAGAAGAGTTGAAGTTACCAGTTTCTAATTAAGAAACGGGATTAAGTGAAGAGAAGGACACGATAATCTTCGGTAAAACCATTGCTGACACTACTAATATGAATTCTTTAGTCCACCCAAGAGAGAAGAGGTCCTTCCTAAAGATGACGCTCAAGAACATGGCACAGGGTTTCCACAGATAATTCTGGAAAGGAATATCAACAAAGTTTACTCGACAAACAAAGAATTTCAATAGAGTCAACTAGGCCATCATTTTTATTATCATCATGTTCATTTTTTCTCTCTCGAATGTACTAAATGACTCAGCAAGAGACTCTCTCATTTGACAGAGCATGGAAGAATTCATTAATATCCTTATAATAGCGATGGGAGACCTCCTGTCACAAACCTCACAGTGATCATCCTACATATATGTATTTTATCAACTTCAAGGTCACCTCCTGTAACTACCACTTTTCCAGAAGAGGGATATTTTTGACTTTTTTTATTTCTTATTATTATTGTGAATAATGGTATTCAAATTATATTTTGAGCGATAAATCTATTTTTACAAAATTAGTAATTATATATTTGAATTAATTATTGTAATAATAAAAAATAATGCATATGCTTTATTGAGTATGATTAGTGGTTAGCCTTTAGTTATAATAATTGTTAGTAAACCTAGTGGACCTAATTAGTGAGATTAGACAATCAACCAATTTTATTAAGTTAGTTAGTCTCTTGTTAGAGTAGCAAGTCATTTAGAAATTTAGCTAAACACCTAATTAGAAGAAAGCCTTTTCACTAGAATTTGTCATGACAAGTTGAGAGGGCTTCCTAGACATTTCACCAAGCCTAAAACTCCCAAACCTTAGCCTATGGCAGCCACCAGTTCCATTTAAGTGGAACATCTTCTTCTTCTTCCTCCTTTCATTCCAAAACCTAACCCTAGTTTAGGAGTTCTTCTCCAAATTGTTTCTACACTCAAATCTTCTCCAAATTCTCTCAAATTGGTCTCATTCTCTTCCTATTGAAGTAGAAGGATCTAGAAGCAATCTTGGAAGGATAGGAGCACTTGGAGCTTGAGGGCTTCTAGAACTTGGGACTTTTTCATTAGGAATCCATCTCCCAATAGGTATATGCATTCTAAACCATTTTAATTCGTAGTAAATAGTGTAGAGGCATTAATTAGGAACCCCCATGCATTAGGGTTGCCATTAGTGAGGAGTTTAGACTCTTCTCTTTCTATTTGAGGAATTTTCCCTTTGCATTTGACTCAATTTGGGGAAAATCCGAGAATAGTGATTTTAGAGTTTGTGAATAGGTTTATTGGGTCACATTTGTGATTTAGAATGTGTGGGTGTGCTTTTGGTAAAGTTTGGATCCATTTGGGTTGTGTATCATGGACGTATCACAACGTGTCCCGATACGCATGTCAAGTGTTTGACAAAATAGCCTAAAGAGCACCAAATGCTCTAATTTTAGTTTTGATCCTTGTTTTATATGTGTATTGATATAGGTTAGCAACTGGGAGCCTATCTAATGATTAGGATTAAGTTTGAGGGGTTTGTGTGCCATGGAGGCTTGTAGTTATAATATGGACTGTTATAATTATAATGTGGACTATTGTGTTTTGGAATATGGTTAATGTTCAGTCATTTGTACCAACTCTTGGGATGAGGGTTCAGTCAGTGAGCTGACATAGTATGGAGGAAATATGTCATGAGTCAATTGGAATATAGGACAGTCTTATTTATATACTGTTCGGTCCCTATGTGTTTAGTATCAGCCAAAATCTGTCACAACTCGCACCCGGAGTAAGGATACGAGTGCATGATAGGTCCCAGCCTACGCCGCAGAAATGGCATAGAATGCTGTCTAGGTCTACTATTTAACACAGTTATAATATCAAAATTGGTCGAGAAAGGTCAGCTCCGAATGGAGGACAAGCAATGACAATATAATATACTCAATCACAAACTCTAGGAACGATAGATGATACCGAAAGATAAATACAACAAGATATGAAATATCATCCAGAAGATCCAACACAGAAATAATACAAGTCTAGAGTCAACAATCTCTAATACAAATACTAAAATAATAACAAGTCAAAATATAATCTGGAGACGAAGTCTAGTATCAAACTAAACCAGCTAAGCTACTCTAAAGTCCCATCGGCTGGAGCTAACCCTTGCTGAACTAGGGTCTCCAAATCTAGGCCAACTACGTCATGAGGACCGTAGTACGTAGGACACTCGTCCTTGCCATAATCTGTAAAATTTTGTCAACATATCCAGTCAGGATGGAACGAGCACAAATCTCAAATAACAGTTCTAGTTAGACAATATTAAAAATGTAGCAGTTAATAGAGAGAAATATACAAGGTAAAATAATGTGTACTTAAATCATGGTAAGGCATATGGAGACTGTAACTGAATGTAAGAACAAGAAAATAGTATATATCATGTACGAAAATCTAGAACCATATCTATGTGAGTTTAGTATTAGTTTCAACATGTGATCGGCTTGGGTTGCACAGCAGAAAAAGGACCTGGCTAGTCATACGTGAAGTGTATGGCTAACACTCTCAGGGAACATGAATCACAAGAGCAAAAATGATCACATATCTATGCTAAGTACCCCCATCCCCTACAAGTAAAGTGGATCCAGTAATGACATGTCATGGCACATGATTCTCCGAGGAGGTAGCGAACCTTTGCAGGAATCATGTCTATACAATGTACAGGAAAAACTTGCACAGGGTATACCAAGGAATACAATGAATAACATCTCATGACGAAATCCAAACAAATACCAATCCATGTGAACAATGTGACATATGAACAAGGATATCTACTTTAAATACAAAAAACATAGACGATATCATAAAACATAAATACTACCAGAGAATGTATTCACCTGAGATCCGATGGAAATATGTCAACTGTGTAATCTGGCTCAGAGTGAAATCACAGACCTAAAGATGAGATATCATGAGTTAATTAGGCTTTAACAGTGTATGACATAATTTCTAGTATATACTATGCAATCTAGGTCAAACTCAGTCATACTAAGTCACACCAAGCTAAACTAAGTCACACTAGGTCAATCTAAGTCAATCTAAGTCAAACACGGTCAAACTAAGTCATACTAGGCCTAAAAAAGTTAAATTAGGTCAAGGCAAGTCAAATAAAGTCGATTTAAGTCAATGGTTGACTTATAGTTGACTTTGGTCAAACAGTCAACTCTGGTCAACCATGGTAACTCATAGTCCACTATAGTCAAACAATGGTTGACTCACAGTTGATTTTTGGACAACTGGTCAAATCTGGTCAAGTTTTGGTCAATTTTAGGCTAAAGTTGACTTTTAGTTGACTTTGAGTCAAAACGGTCAACCATGGTCAAACGGGGTCAACCCTAAGTCACTTACCCTATTCCTAACCATTACCAACCAAGCTATCCTAATTCTAACCATATCTTAAACATATTATCTCATATCTTAGTTCTAAGGTATTACCTTAACCTTACCTTATTATCCTACCAAGGTAAACTCTTTGTCTTAGCCTCTAACCAATACCCCAACCTACTTTACCCTCACTCCACGTATCCTCTAATAGTCTACCAAGGTATTCCTACCCTATCCTAGTATCTCGATACCGTACCATGGTATCTTGATATCTCACTTGCTAATAAAGTAAATATTTAATTACCTTAAGGTAAATGGTAACTTTGAGATACCATATTGGTGTCCTTAAAATACCACTATACTAAACCCTAACTAGCACTCTAACCAAGATACCACTTGGTATCCTATTCTAGATACTAACGCACACTCTAACTTATCTAGGATACTAACATATATCTATTACCTACTATCTAACTCATATCATAACTTATCTCATATCATACCATCTAACTTTTCTAACTTATTACCTATCTATTATCCAACTACAACTCTATATCAACAATCTAAACCACATCCTTAACTCACTAACTCACAAACACTAGAATATCATATCAACCTTGGTCATAAGGTAAACTAATCATTTACCTTGAAGGTAAAGACAATTCATATTTACCTTAAGATACTAACTTAGTATCATGAGTTACTAAGATACCCCTCAAATATCTAATTAACTAACTATCTAATGTACTAACATAACATCTTAACTAACATATAACCTATAGAGACTAACTTGCTAACATACCAATATCTAGAACTAACATAACCTACTAACACCTTCAATATCTAACATACTAGATATCTAACATCAAACTATCTAACAACATATAAAATATTTAACAAAATACTAATCTCTACTATCTAACTAACACTCATACTAACAAATATTATCTAACAACAATAATATATATATATATATATATATATATATATATATATATATATATTAAAAATATATATATATATATATATATATATATATACTCGACAACCTATGATACCTACATTCACTTAATATCTATACTACATAGGCTCGTAGGTTACATAAAATGCCTATGTCGTATAGTCACTCTTCTACTTAAAACTAATACTGTACCAATTGGGCCTTCACTAAATTCTAGGATTAAATTATGTTGTAGCCCTTCGTATTAGCTTTCCGAAACTTCAAACGGATCGCATTTTCGTTTTCGAAAGCTTCCGAAATCGCGAAACACCGAAACACGTTCGTCTTTCGTACAACTGACACTCAAACAATTCTACAGAAAGTTATAAGACACTCAAACAATTCTACAGAAAGTTCTAGAATACATTTGACCTATTAATATATATATATTTGGAAAGCTAACTTCGATACGGTTCTTTTAAAAAATGGGAGATTAATCAGAATTCTAAGCTAAAAGTTATGACATTTCTAAGTTGCTATGGCTACTAAAAATGTAGATGAATATTATGACGAATTTGGATTGTTTGGACAAAAGAAACACATCTCACTCTCCACACTACTCAAGACACACATCAAACCACACTCCCCTCTCCTCTAACACAAGCACACCACTAACAACATATCCACACACATCTAAATATAAAAAATATATCTAACATACCTATTATATAAATACAAAATAGTCCATTATATAAAGAGACACTAAAATGACAAGTTGAGACTAAAAATATGACATGTAGACTAAACCACTCAGATCTAACCATGGGTATCCAAATAAAACTCATTTTAACCATCCTAACTAACATCAATCCTCCTCTAACACATGTAAATCTGAAATTAAAAGACAATAAATCCTATGGGGCATAAACACAAACACATGGTGTGCCCCTTTTGGAATCTCTTCATGGGGGACACCAAACCTATCCCAAACTCCTAAAGAGGACTCAAAAGAGCCTCTAAAATATTCCTAATGGTGGTTCATGCATGGGGGTGATTCCTATGAATGCAAAACTAACTAAAATGGAAGAGAAAGTGAAATAGAGAGATGGTTATACCTATCGAGAGTGGGATCCCATTGATACTCTCAAGGACACAGCTTCGATACGAAGATCCTTCCGAAATGGACACTCCTCCTTGCACTTTGATCCAAATCTTTGCTAGCACCCTCCCTTGATAGTATGAGAAGGTTGGATGGAAGTTTTGGTGGAGGAATGAAGAGATTTGGAGATCAAATCAAAGAGGAAAGCCCTCTAATTTGGGGAAGAATACTTTGTGAAGAAAAAGAGGCAAGATGGAATGAAATGAAAGGAAGGAAGGCTAACGTACCTATAGTGGCTGCCATTAAACCCTATTTGGTCCTTGGAAGAAAGCCCAATTAGGCTTCAACTAGTCCTCTTGGTAAATTTTAAGTTAGGTTCAAGTTTGGGATCAAAAGGGTTAAATTTAAGCCTCTAACTTAACCAATCTAATAAGTGGGATTAATCTAAACTTACTAACTTAATTAGTGGGGTTTGTGAGCCATGACTAACTAATCTTGGGATCTCGTCTAGAGTCTAAGCTATCCGGGTCACTAACACAAGTCGGAACAAAACGAAACTTAAACCCGACTAAACAAATCCCGTAAAATCAATATTAAAATATAAAAATTCCCAAAATTAAAAAATGACCAAATCATAATACATCAATTTAAATATTATTAAAATAATAAAAATTTACCAATAAATCAATAACTTGATTTAAATATATTATTAAATAATCAATTCTACAAAAGTTTAAAATTACCCTCATTTTAGAAAGTGGTGGTTACGAAATCCATATACACTGTTCTGCACTATAACTCAATTTGTTCTGTCCCATACTGAATGTAGGTTCTGATTTACCTATTAGTTTCAGTCCTATATTGGTTTAGTTTTTTGTTTTAGCTTTAACCTTTACATATTGTTAGTCCCCTGTAAATAGTATCAGTTATTTGGAGGAGAGAGAGGGATGGGGGTCTCGAGTGTGAAGATTTAGCATCAGTCCTCTACTCTCCTGTATTGCAACTTGGTATCAGTCATGATATGGGGGCTCTAATGTTCTATGTTGTTCAGTCCCATTTTCTTAAATTTTCCAGTCATTCACCTTTGTTCAGTCTTTATTATATACTATATGTGTGAGACTCATCTCACAGTATCGATATTTATATACGGATACGTATTTTGTACTGTATTTCGTATTTTTTTTGGTTTCAGAACGCTTTAAAACATTTTCCAAAATTGTAGATTTCTTCTTGGCCGACATACCGCCAGTATACCGGTGTACATCGACAGCATACCGTCTAGACAGATTTTCCATATTTTATATATTTTTGATTTCAGATATCTTCGTGAATAGTACTTTCAATATTTTTGTGAATAGTATTTTAGATATTTGATAAATAGTATTTAGATATTTTGGTGAATAGTATAGATGCATCCTATTATCCATTGGATACTTGGTTTTCTTTAAATGGATGAGATTGACTTAGAATGTGACATGGATGACGATCCAACGGTCACGATTAATTCATCCGTTCTATATATATCCATTGACTTTCTCTCTCCTATATCTTTCATTCCTTCTTTATTTCCTCTTCACTCTCCTTCCTCTTCCTCAAGCTTAGGAAAGCTTGGCCTCGAGGCCTAGAGTATGGTTTCGGAACCCCTCTTGGTGGTAGAGTGGAAGATTAGGGTTGGTTACTAAAACCTAGGCAAGTATATCTTGCTCAAAAGTGATATGACCATGCTTTATTTTTGATTTTTCATAGAAACTTAAGTTTTGTTGTTCTATAATATGCTTCTCTAAATTGTTAAAATGTTTAGTATATAGCACTTTTGGTTTTGATCGGTGGTATAGCGTAGATCTGAGTTTATATATGTGATTTTTGAGTATTTTGAGGTATTCATCTATCAAATGTTTTAATTTATGAAAACTGATACTTCCATATTGTAGAAAATTCAATTCTATGCAATTTTGACTTTTAAAAATCCGAATTTTGATTTAAAATAAGGTTTTTATGGCCGAAACAAGTTTTGTTATTTTTTAAGTTTTTGTTGTTGTTTAGATAAATAGAATTCCAACGGAATACCGATTTGTACCGACAGAATACTGATTTTATGCCCAGAAACATATTGCCTTTTGGCCGAAATACTGCCGGAATACCATTGGTATACCGCCGGTATACCGAATTAGGCTGTTGTTTTGTCTGTTTTTGTCCGTTTCTGCCCGTTTTTGTCCGTTTTTGATATTTTCTTCGATTGTAATGAACTCTTAACATGATTAGATGACCTTGTATAGTTAGAGAATGATTGTACACCCTATGTATACTTAACACTTATAGATGTACACAAATTATTTTATGCCATGTACTTATCTTAAATGATTTTTCCTACATACCATGATAAAGTTCCTATTTGATTTTCTGATATGCCTTGATATGTTTTCTTATTGATTTCCTCTATATGCTATCATATGAAATGCCATGCCTTTCTAAATTTTATTGTCCAGTACATTTATTGTCTAGCTGTACATTGATTGTTAGTAGCCTGTCATGGCGTACTCATGATTGCCGTATATGTCCAGATTGATTTAGTGGCTCATAGTAGCGCACCTCCGTATTGATTTTCTGATTGACTTCAAGATTGAGATTGAATGCATGTTATTTATTGACACCGTGGATTTAGATTGTTATGTCTAATCTATTTGCATCATCGCAACGGACAATCGAGTGTGAGTATTGTCTATTGTATCGTGCGTAATATGTATTGAGAACATTTGCCAAAGAGATCTTGCAAATGACTTATAGCCATGACTCGTCATTGTAGGACGATTCTTGAGTGTTCACGACTTGAGAATTGAAAATGAATCTTATAGGTAATTGACTAGTAAACTCATATAGATCATTGGGAGTGGAGGACACTTTATGCTACCGCGACTCGGGTCACTATGAGCCCCCACAGTGGCAGGGATAACCCCGATTGGCGTAGGCCCCTGACCTCTATTGATTGAGTAGATGTTTAACTACTATTGATATAATTTTGAGTAGATGTTTATCTACTATTGATATGTTTATTTGAGTAGATATTGTTTATCTACTATTGATAGAGATTATTGGTTGTTTGTATTTCTTTTCTTTCTACCGTCATCGCCCCCTTGGCCACCCGAGTTACTACAGTGTAGGTGGTAGTGTAGTTCCTCAACTTGCATACTAGTAATTAGGATTGTGATAAACCTAGCTAGCTAATGATAGCAAGTCGTAGACAATGATTGGCCGTGCACTTTTGGTTGGCCGTTACTTTATATGCTCTTGTGTTGGTGAGTGGCCAGAGAAAACGTTCTGCTTGAAAGAAGTTCTGCAACCCTGGTCCTTGTTTGGTTTATGGGTTGTGGCTTCGATTTCTTGTAGTTACTAAGTTCCTTGTTGCTCATCGTCTTATTATGTTCCATAGCTATATTGTTCAGTATTACCATTTAGTCATTTATATTTCCAAGATACGTGCATTGGTACCGTACTAGTGTCAACCCACCTTTATTTATTTCTGTCATTGTTTTGTTGTGTTATTGTTGGGCTTTGTCGTTCACCTCGAGCTTTCTTTGTGGTACTTGCTATTTGGGATTTTGACTCCACTGGTTTTGTTTGGCCAGATTTACCGCTGGAGCCCGAGGATTCTCCCTACCTTTCTTTGGATGACCCGCCGCCTGCTTAGATCTGTGGTTGTTCCTCCTCGTGAGTGGGTTTTCTTTTCTTACCACTTGCGGTTCATTTTATTTTGGTTGGTGTTAGCTAGGGCATGTGTTACCCCTATTATTTTGAGACTTTCTCAGACTTCGGTCAATATGATGTATTATATTAGATCTGGACTGATATAGTGATCATGTATATTAGTATTTTGCTAGTGTAGCATTTTGTATTCACTAGCTTCATGATCATGTATGATATAGTATTTTGGGACACCTTTTTACTTTTATATTTGATATACTCTTGATACTTGTTGTTATTGGATTGAGATTGGATTTGTTCAACCATTGGAGTCGTCAGTGGCATGCTAGAGTCCACCCACTTGTCTTCTTGTAACGCCCCAGTCCCAATATACGTAGGGCTAGGAATACGTACATGCCAGCTGTATGTATACACAGACTACTCCAATATATGGAATCTACGTATACACACATAAGCTGTAATAAAAGAGCTCCAGCTCATAACAATATAACATGGTCACAGGTAGTATCTATATCTCATCCCCAATGATAAATAAGAAAAATAACAAACCAAATGTCTCAACTCAAAATAAAGAGAAATATTTGTCGGATGGAAATAAATCCACTATCGAGCTACTGAAAGAAATCAACTGAAATGAATATGAAAAAGAGTATCAACTACGTAAGTCCATCAACTAAGAATAGAATCAAATAAGATCCAAAGGCGAGACCTCCTCAGCTGCAAATAGAGACTCTAGTCCAGAACCGTACTCCTCAGGATACTTCTCATCGTCTACACCTTGAGAGATCACCAGGTCCTCAGAGGGACGTAAAAAGATACAGAAAAACATGCTACAATAACTGAAATATAAACAACAACTGGGCTACCTAACCATCTATGTGAAAATGCACTTTAAAGACAACATTCCACACAGGGGCCTTCCGAAACTAGAAACACGGCACGTTAGCGTTTCAACCGAGACACTAGTGGCATCTAGAGAAAAGTAAATAAGTGCACGACACACTAGCTCTCGGGTGAGTCACTAACGACAGCTAGAGAAAAATAAATGCACGACCCATTTGCACTCGACTGAGTCACTAAAGGCATCTAGAGGAAAGTAAACGAGTGAAAGCCCCTATGCCTAATAGCTGTCTCCTCCCATCCCATACAGTACACATGTTGTATCCACATCACGATATTCCTAACAACTGCTAAGTCTTCTAGACAACCAAAACTATTTAGCAGTTATTGCCTATCGCACGGCATGTGCGCACCGATGGCCAGTCGATACATACGTCCGAGATATATATGAGACTCGTGACTCGTGATACACAAGTGTCAGGGCCAATAAAGCATAGAATGCTTCATACATATGAGGTTGTCTCTTAACTCTAGATCGATATGCATAAAATAAAGAAAAGAAACGAAAAGAACGACTAATATAGTCGCTTGCACCCAAGTGTGACTTAGACGCGAAGTTTAAACAAATGAATAGAAAATAAATAAGTAAACATACTAAAATAAATAAGGATAATCAGAAATCATAGCAAGGTATACTTGCCTGGTGGTTGGAAGGTGTTTTGACGTCGTCCAGTAGATGAAATCGGCAAGTGAGAAGAAGCTACAATAGTGGAACCCCCACAAACGTTCTCGGATGCTGAAACAAACATAAAAATGTTCTCGGTGTAAAAGATATACCTAGGAAACGCCTGTCCGAAAGTCCAATTCCGAAACAGGGGCAAAATCATAATTTTGGGTCAAAACTATGTCCGCAGTTGGACCCGTTTTGCACCAAAATGCGTGCCAGAACCTATGGCCTCTAAAGTTGTCAAACTATATGTCTACGGATTCGGTTTGAGGAGACGAATCCAATCGTAAGTCCCATGTTAGATTCCGGTGGGACGTATACAATTTTGCCCGTTAGATCGGATCGCAGGCCCGCCAAATAGGCGTTCCGGTCGACCTTCTCTGAATCGGACCAAACTTGGCACACAGGAACAAAATTTTGATCCGGACCTGTTGGTGCAAGTTTCATCTCGATACGACGAACGTACATAAAGTTAGGGCCAAATTTATAAAAGATCGATACGGTGGTATCTCGATGGATACGTACTGATTTCATCGCGCACACGCAACGAAATCGAGTTCCTTCTGTTCCCACACGTCGACAACATCCATACACGCCTTTCGATGCGTATAGTGTGCGACCACGTCGCCCGGTTTGTCGGAACGCACGCCATATCGGGAAGTTTTCTAGAATTTCTAGTTTTGAAAATACAGTTTTTTGTGAATCTTTAATAATGAATAACTTTATGCATGTAATTCGAGAAGTCGATCTAACAGATGCATTTCTGCGGTCTCGTATATATTGTCTTTGAATGTTTTCAATCAGATTTTTGAAAACCTTAATATTTGGTTCAAAAACTGGCTTCTCAAGGGTTTATATTAACATTATGCTCTATTTTTTGAACAGAAACCATCAACTTTGCATCAAATTCGCGGGAGGGTCGTGATGTCATGTTCAAATCCCCTTGGTGGAAATTTAAGAGGGTCATACTGGGTTTCCATGGAACTTTACAAAACTCAAAACGATCTAGTATCAGAGGAGAAATCGGGATGGGAAGTTGGTACCTGGATAGTGCTCGAAAAAGACTTTCCCCTGTTTTGTCGTCGGTCCAGGCGAGTGCGGCGATGCTCCGGCGATCGTCGACGACGAATAGGCTAGTGGGGGGCGTGCACAGCAACGAGGGGGAGACTTGGGTAGAGAGCCTTGGCTACGGTGCTACTTCGAGAGATTTCTCTTAGATTTTCCGAAAAGTCTCCTATCACAACCTTGGTTTTATATATCCCGGATTTAGCCGAATTTAGATAGGATTTGGATCAAATATTAGGTTACATCAGTGGAGAATCTAACAAGGATTGCACAAATTTTTTTGAAAAGATTTGGTGTTGATTTGAAGAAGTTGGGATTTTCGGATTTATCTCCATCGAGCTACTGCTCGTTGCGCGGCTCGGCTGAGGAGGAATGAACAATATGTTCATTCAATTTTTTTTAAAGCTTATAAGCATATCACTATATATATATATATATATATATATATATATATATATATATATATATATATATATATATTTTAGCTTATAAGCATATCACTATATATATCACTATATATATATATATATATATATATATATATATATATATATATATATATATATAATATATATATATATATATATATATAGGTAACTGTAATATAATATCTAATATATGAATAACCAATATCTAGTTGTATATGAATCTCTAATATTTAATATACACCTATATATACATCCTAGCATTCAAAAAATATACTTAAATAATTTAGAAAAAGATTATAAATATATATTATATATAAAGGAATATTTTGTATTTATTATCTAGAAAATATTCTTTATATTTAATCATGAAAATACTTGGGAAAAATCCTTAACCCTAATAATATATATAAATAAATATTTTGTAAATATATTTTTTAAAATGGGATTTTATATATACATTTATATAGAAATATCTATTATTATTATACAAGAAAAATAGATAAATAAATTTACGAATCATTTTAGAATACTAAAAATTTAATTTAAGCCAAAATAAATAATAATAAAATCCTCAAAATTTTGGGGGTTTACATCCTACCCAACTTATAAGAATTTCGTCCTTGAAATTAGAAATAACGCACGATCGAGGGAAACGAAGTACAAGATGGAGAAGGAACAAAACGCGAAGATCGTGTCACGATTTTCGTGCAAAAGAGATATACGGTTGTGTATGTCGTCCTCTCACTTTTGCATTTTATCAGGGCACTGCGATGACATGCGAACGGAGGAAGTGGAACGATTTATGGTGCTTACAAGGGTTACTGGTGTGATTTCTAACTATATAGGATACCCTTATGTTTCTATATCTAGCAAGGTTTATATCATAAAATTTCTAAGTCATTCTATGATCATGGTTATGTAATAGTAATTTAACTAAACATCATACCTGTATCTATGGCTCCTTGGTTTGGTGGCCCTGTCGCTATCATGTTGAATGCCTGACCCATGTTTTGGTTGCCCCTTGGATATTCAATTGCTGCTGGCCTTGGTGTCTGTTGCGTTGCAGTAGTTCTCAGCTGTGGACAATCTTTGGCATGATGCTGACTAGAACCACAAGATAAGCAATGCCCTAGACGTCGTCGACAATCTCTCTGAACATGACCCATCTTGCCACAGTAGTGGTATATGACCTTCTCCTGCACCTGATATGGTCCTGCCCTCTGTGGTTGATGTTGTTGGTGTGCTAGGGGTCGTTTTACTGGTACTACTTGAGCATCTTTAGCTGGTTCAACTGTGGTTGTTGATCGTCGACTTTGTGCCTTTTTGCTTATTGCCTCCTGAGTCTTAGCCTCTGCCAAGACGGCTGCCTGTGAAACTTATGACTCCGAATTAGTGTATCTCTGTAGTTCTATGCTCAAGCCTCTATAAAACATCTTGGCCTTCTCTAACTCCGTAGAAACTAATCCGGGAGCAAAACGACTCAACCGACTGAACTCGGCATTGTATTCATCAAATGTCATGCTTCCTTGCTCTAAGTGTAGGAACTGGTCATAAAGTGCGTCCTTGGCAGTATCAGAGAAATACTTCTTATTGAATAGCTCTTTGAACTCGTCCCATGTTTGATCAAGTCCTAGTCGTCTTTTCTCTGCGGCCCACCAATCTTAAGCATTCTCTTCCAACTGTAACTTCACTGCCGTCATCCATAAATCTATGGATAACTCCGAAGCCTTCAGAAGATTTTCTGTCTTCACCAGCCAATTGGTAATTCCTATGACGTCTTTAGTGCCCTTGAAGTGTGGAGGATTCATATTGCGGAACCCTTCGATAGTACCACAGAGGCTTGGGATGCTCGGGTCAGTGATGTCTCCAAACTTCTCCTAATAGCCTCACTCTGCTGCATCTGGGTCTGTAGTAAGCTCTGGAGGATCTGGTCGGTAGTAGTCCCACTAGCCTGAGGCATGGGCTGCTGCGGAAGCATGTATGGCATATGGGGCACAAACTGTGGTCCGTACTGCGGGGGATATGAAAGATATGGATGGAGGTAGTGTAGAGGGTATTGAGGTGGATACCGCGGAGGATACTGGGTGGATATGATGGTTGATACTGTGGAGGTTGTTGTGGTAGATATGATGGTGGATATGGAGGTGGATATTGAGGTAGATATGGGGGTAGAATCTGTGGTGGAAACTGAGGTAGATAGGGTGACGGGGGTGGCAGGTACTCTTCTTGAGATACAAGATTTTTGGGGCCTGTTTGTCCCACTTGGGGTGCCGGGGCTTGCTGCTGAGTAGTGGGTGGTGTCATCACAGGCTGCAGTCTGGATGATGTTGGAGTGGTAGGGGACATGGGTGGCTGACCCACTGGTCCTTTATGAGCAGTGGTATTCCCATCAGTAATGAGTAGAGCGACCAGTACGAAGATTAATCCTATTGGCATGAAAACAGAGATTACGTTAGTACGAGATCAAGCTAGATACATGACAAGCAGTCAAACGAGAATTCAAAATTTTGAAATTAAAGAAGGTGATTAGGCATGTGGATGAGATTCCTAAACTCTATTCCTATATGCAGGCTTGCTTGGTACAGTAAAGTAACCAAACAATTTATCTCGACCTGCATGGGCCACCACAAAAATATGTAACGCCCCAGTCCCAATATACGTAGGACTAGGAATACGCACATGCCAGCTGTATGTATACACAGACTACTCCAATATATGGAATCTACGTATACACACATAAGCTGTAATAAAAGAGCTCTAGCTCATAACAATATAACATTGTCACAGGCAGTATCTATATCTCATCCATAATGATAAATAAGAGAAATAACAAACCAAATGTCTTAACTCAAAATAAAGAGAAATATCTATCGGGCGAAAACAAATCCACTACCGAGCTACTGAAAGAAATCAACTGAAATGAATATAAAAAAGAGTATCAACTAAGAATAGAATCAAATAAGCTCCGAAGGCTAGACCTCCTCAGTTGCAAATGGAGACTCTAGTCCAGAACCATACTCCTCAGGATACTACTCGTCGTCTATACCTGGAAAGATCATTAGGTCCTCAGAGGGACGTAACAAGATACAGAAAAACATGCTACAATAACTGAAATATAAACAACAACTGGCTACCTAACCATCTATGTGAAAATGCACTTTGAAGACAACGTTCCATACAGGGGCTTTCTGAAACTAGAAACACGGCACGTTAGCGTTTCAACTGAGACACTAGTGGCATCTAGAGAAAAGTAAATAAGTGCACGGCACACTAGCTCTCGTGTGAGCCACTAACGGCAGCTAGAGAAAAATAAATACACGGCCCATTAGCACTCGACTGAGTCACTAAGGGCATCTAGTGGAAAGTAAACGAGTGAAAGCCCCTACACCTAATAGCTGTCTCCTCCCATCCCATGCAGTACACGTGCTGTATCCACATCACGATATTCCTAATAACTGCTAAGTCTTCTAGACAACTAACTATTTAGCAGTTATTGCCTGTCGCACGGCATGTGCGCACCGATGGCCAGTCGATACATACGTCCGAGATCTATATAAAACTCGTGACTCATGGTACACAAGTGTCAGGGCCAATGACACATAGAATGCTTCATATACATGAGGTCGTCTCTTAACTCTAGGTCGATATGCATAAAATAAAGAAAAGAAACGAAAACAACGACTAATATAGTCGCTTGCACCTAAGTGTGACTTAGACACGCAGTTTAAACAAATGAATAGAAAATAAATAAGTAAACACACTAAAATAAATAAGCATAATCAGAAATCATAGCAAGGTATACTTGCCTGGTGGTTGGATGGTGTTTTGACGTCGTCCAGTAGATGAATCGGCAAGTGAGAAGAAGCTACAAGAGTGGAACACCCGCAAATGTTCTCGGATGCTGAAATAAACATAAAAAACGTTCTCGTTGTAAAAGATATACCTAAGAAATGCCTGTCCGAAAGTCTAATTCCGGAACAGGGGCAAAATCATAATTTCGGGTCAAAACGATGTCCGTCGTTGGACCCGCTTTGTACCGAAACGCGTGCCAGAACCTACGGTCTCGAAACTCGTCAAACTATATGTCTACGGATTTGGTTTAAGGAGATAAACACAACCGTAAGTCTCAAGTTGGACTCCGGCGGGCCGTGTACAATTTTGCCCGTTAAATCGGATCGCGGGCCCGCCAAATAGGCACTCCGGTCGACCTTCTCAAAATTGGACCAAACTTGGCACACAGGACCTGAATTTCGATCCGAACATGTTGGCACAAGTTTTGTCTCAATACGAAGAACGTACAAGAAGTTAGGGCCAAGTTTGCAAAAGGTCATTATGGGGGTATCTCGATGGATACGCACTGATTTTGTCGCGCACACGCAACGAAATCGAGTTCCTTCTGTACCCACACGTCTGCAACATCCATACGCACCTTTTGATGCATATAGTGCACGACCATGTCGCCCGGTTTGTCGGGGTGCACGCCGTATCGGGAAGTTTTTTAGAATTTCTAGTTTGAAAATACAGTTTTTTGTGAATCATTAATAATGAATAACTTTATGCATGTAATTCGAGAAGTCGATCTAACAGATGTTTTTGTCTCGTATATATTGTCTTTAAATGTTTTCAATCAGATTTTCGAAAACCCTAATATTTGGTTCAAAATTTGGCTTCTCAAGTAAGGGTTTAGATTAACATTATCTCTATTTTTTTGAAAAAAACCATTGACTTTGCGTCGAATTTTCGGGAGGGTCGTGCTGTCGTGTTCAAATCCCCTTGGTGGGAATTCAAGAGGGTCATACTGGATTTCCATGGAACTTTACAAAACTCAAAACTATCTAGTATCAGAGGGGAAATCGGGATGGGAAGTTGGTACCTGGACAGTGCTCGAAACAGAGTTTCCCCTATTTTGCCGACGGTCCAGGTGAGTGCGGCGATGCTCCGGTGATCGTTGACGGCGAACAGGCTGGTGGGGCGTGCCCAGCAATGAGGGGGAGACTCGGGTCGAGAGCCTTGGGCTACGGTGCTACTTCGAGGGATTTCTCTTGGGTTTTCCGAAAAGTCTCCTATCACAACCTTGGTTTTATATATCCCGAATTTAGCCGAATTTAAATAGGATTTAGATCAAATATTAGGTTACATCGGTGGAGAATCTAACTAGGATTGCACAGAATTTTTTTTGAAAAGATTTGGTGTTGATTTGAAGAAGTTGGGATTTTCGGATTTATCTCTATCGAGCTACTGCTCGTGCGCGGTTCGGCTGAGGAGGAATGAACAGTATGTTCATTCGAAGTTTTTTTTAAAAAAGTTATAACGATATCATATATATATATATATATATATAGATATATATATATATATATATATATATATATATATATATATATATATATATAGGTGATTGTAATATAATATCTAATATATGAATAACCAATATCTAGTTATATATGAATCTCTAATATTTAATATATACCTATATATACATCCTAGCATTCAAAAAATATACAAAATAATTTAGAAAAAGATTATAAAAATATATTATATACAAAGGAATATTTTGTATACCTAGTCCTCGTATTTTGTACGACTAGCTTCATGATCATCTGTATATGAAATGTATGGGACGCCTTACTATTGAATATCTGATGGTCTAACATCTTGAGACTATTATTACTTGCTTGAGATTGAGACACTAGGCTTGTTCTGACCATAAGAGACTGATGGCTTGTAGATAAACCCTCATACATCTAGACAACCGTGACTGTATATCGAGGTGGATTACACTTCTATATACGTAGTTGGCTGTTTCTGCCCCCGCTCACAGTATTCTGGTTCTGGGGCGTGACACCTTCTCATCGATGTAGTGAACCACACCTACAACCAAACAAGGACAAGGTGTGGCAAACTACTCCATGACAAGTTACTGTTACAAGCCGCGATCAGGTATAAGTACACAAACAAAAAGTACCTATACCATTGGATAAGGTGGCCTAACCATTCTATGTGAATGCAGTTTAAGAACAAACCTCCAACGTATGGGCTCTCTGGCTAAAATAGGATCGACATAGTCCCCCTTGGGGCACCAGGGGCCTGAAGCATAAATGTTCCTCGAACGTCAGTGGCCAGAAATAAAGTAAAGGGTCGTCAATCCGCATCTCCGGCAGAGCATACGGTCACAAAGGTAAAGTGCATAGTAGCCCATACGTTAAGGAAATATCCTCCCTACCCCACCTACATGTTCATGCAATACTATTAGCGGTTAATCCTATCGCATGGCTTATACGTACTGATGGCCAGCCAGCTACGCATGTCCGAGTTCTACATGCGACTCGCAACTTCGTGAAACAAATGTGTCAAGGCCTACGAATGCAACACAACTAAAGGTGGTCTCTTAAATCTAGGTTTGATGTGTATAAAAATAATAAGTAACAGAAATAGAGCTAAACGGTATAATTATATCTAATTATGATAATGTAGCACAGTTTATTTTGCAAAAAATAAAGAAATAATAATACATGCATAATACGAGCTAAAGTAAATAGACAGAAATATGGTAAGGTATCTTGCTTGGAGGTAGTGTGTAGAATGGCAACGCCTAATACTCGAATCGTCAGAATAGTGAAGCAATGAAGGTCAAGTCCCGTAAACGTCCTCAGATGCTGAAATAAACATTACGACCATTTATGGAATAAAATATATGTCTAAAAATGCCTATCCAAAAGTCTAATTCTGGACACAGGGGCAAAATCGTAATTTTGGGTCAAAATGTCCGTCGTTAGATCCATTTTATACCGAAAGTTGTGCCAATATCTACGTCTCAAAAATCATCAAACTATATGTCTGCGAATCCGCTTTGATGATACAAACCCAACCGTATGTCCAAAGTTGGATTCCGGTGGGCCATGCACAAATTCGTCCGTTAGATCGGTCGCGGGCCCGCCAAAGTAGCATTTCGGTCGACCTTCTCAGAATCGGACGAAACTTGGCACACAGGACCAAAAAAATGACATGATTGATGGTACAATTTTCATTATAAGATGATGAACGTGTACGAAGTTATGTGCTATTTTGCAAAGGGGTTGATATGGGGTATCTCGATCGATACATCTCGATTTCGTCGCGCACGCACAACAAAATCGAGTTCCGTCGAATCCCACACGTTGACAACATCCATTTGCGTCTTTGTTGCTCATGGGTTGCGACCACGTTGCCCGGTTTTTCGGAATGCACGCCGTATCGGAAAATTTTCTTAAGTTTCGGGGTTTTCGAAAACTATTTTTCCTAAACATTAGAATAAAAATCTTGACATATAGAGAATTAAAAATTAAACTACCAGAAGGGTTTTGAAGTCCTAAAGGTTGTCTATGTGGGTGTAAAATTATTTTTTTCAAACTATTAACAGGTTGATTGGAATCATTCTCCAAACATGGTCTGATGGACTGCCTAAATACTATTTTGAAGCAGTTTTTCGTCGAACTTTGCACCAATTTTTCTTGCTCTATGCTCAACTATTACCAAATCCATTTGCTAGGATATGGAGAGGGTCAGGTAGGCTTTCTATACGATCAACTAGATTTGAACATAATGATCACAGAAGGAGATAATTGGTTGGGAAGAAGGGTACCTCGACTGAAATGAAAACCGAGTGATACTCTATTTATCGGCGGCTTGGTGGCGCTCCGGCGACCACCGACGACGCGCAGGTGCTTGCAAACTGTTAGTCAGGCACGCATGGTATAGGGGAAGACTCCAGAATTGGAGTTTAGGTTTCACGAGCAGACTTTGATAGGTTTTCAAAAAAAAAAATCACCCGATAGCACATATATAGTTGACGTTTAAATTCCTATTTTTAGACCAATTTGATCTAGCTTTAAACTTAGAATTGGGAATTCTTGTGGTGAATTAGACTGGGATTATGCAGAAAAAATTAGAGAGATTGGCAACGATTTGATGTAGGTTTGAGTCCATTCGGCCTATAAAAATAATCCAAACGAGCTTCTGTTGCCGGGGGGTGGGGTCGGGTTCTTGAATGTACTGTTGCGAGGAACAATACTCCCCCTTTTTTTAAAACAGATTACTGACATATCTATATATATAAATCTTAATACATACATACATACATACATACATACACTACATATATATATATATATATATATATATATATATATATATATATATATATATATAATATATATATATATATATATATATAAAATATTATATATTATTATATATATATATATATATTATAATATATAAATATATATATATTATATATTATTTTTTTTATAAATATTTTATATAATATATATATAATATATATATATATATCTATATCTATTATATATATATATCTATATATCTATATTATATATCTATATATATATATATAATCTATATATCTTATATATATTATATATATATATATATATATATATATATATATATATATATATATATATATTCACACATACTCCTTTAGTCCAAATAAAATTCTGTAAAATTTAGGAATTTTTTTCTAAAATAATTTAATAAAATTTTCTTTACCAAATTACCTATAATTATCCACTAACTGCTACTTTTAATATTAGCAAAAATCAGTAGTTTAATTCAAGGCCATTTAATATTTGAGAAAATACTGTAAAATTTAAAATAAAAATAATACAAATTCCTTAAAATCCCAAAATTTTTCCAATATACTTGAACAAATATTTTGTATCAATTTTACCTGTTATTGGTATAACATGACCATTAAATAATTTATTAAATCAAATACAAAGTTTAATAATATAATTTAAATTAAACATAATAATAATAATAATAATAATATAATAATATAATTCCAACAACCGACAATAGGGTGTCATAAATCTGGGGGTGTACATATTACTACTAGTATTATTTTTACAAACAAATATAGATTTTCAAAATCCCAAATATAATAAATAAATATTAAAATTGGAAAAAAATAGCCCACATACGATTTAATAAAATTTAAACAACTAAATAGTTAAATAAAATAAATCTAAGGGCACCTACAACTAATATACTAGTCAAGGCACTTGACTGCAATAGCCGTGCTATTGTCTTGTTAGTGTGCATAAAAATTTAAGCATGACTAAGACTATATTTATAAATAATTAAAAAATAATTCAAAACAAATTATTAAGCAATAAAATATAATAATTAAAAAATCCTTGAAAAATTTGGGGGATTACATCCTACCCAACTTACAAAAATTTCGTCTCGAATTAAAATAAAACTTATAGAAAAAAAATAATGAGGCTGAATACGAAGGAAGAGCAAGTATATCAAATAATAACCCAGTTCCCGTAAAGATGGGGGGAGATAGTTATAGGAGGAATCCAAACTGACACCATATTCTATAAGATTTGGTATTCTAGTGCCCGGATCATGGGTATTCCGTTCATTTGAGGAAATGGGCCATATTGCATGGTTAAAGTTCAAATGGGATAAAATGTGCATCCTTGTTTGTTCTAAGAAAAATGTGTCATATGTAATGTAATTGGAATGGAGCACAAGATGGTGCATTTGTGTGGGACATGTATCATGTGTGTAGAGTGGCTCGTCTAGTTATGAGGATGAAATTGCTTGGAAGAAATGGCTAGTGTTGTGCTCCATATTAAAGTCACGGTAGAGGTATCAAAATGATACAGATAGAAATAAACGTTTTAAACCAATGATTTATTAGCCCAAATCGGAGGAAGTGTGTCAAGTTCAAAGATCATACCTTGTTTTTATGAATAGTAGAGAAACGATTACGTATGTCATTTTTGCGCTTCCAAGTACGGCGATGGATGCTACGATGACATATGTATCGAGGAAGCCGAAGGATTCACTTTTCTATAGCACAAGAGGTTATTGATTGGGTCACAGATTGTAAGACACGTGATGCAAGAATCTCTAGCGACTAAGTCCTAAACTTCTATTCGTGATAGGCCTGTTGGCTATGATCATAAGGTTTCAAATGTCGAAGATAGTGCTTATGTATTACTGTCGATAACTCGTAATTCAAGTAAGACGAAGTATTATGCTATGGATGTTGGCTAAGCTCGTGAATGTGTTGTTCTAGTGTTAAGTCATATCTTAATAATAATGGTATAACTAAAATAATAACTATTTGACCCCTAATCGAAATAACTGTCTATCACTGCCATGGTAAATGCTTGCCCTTGCCTATGTCTATTCATTTTTTGTCTAACCGTGCTGCTTGGTCGGGTAAGGGTTTGGAAAATAAATGATGGTTTAAGAAATTAAGATAAAATAATTAGAGATCGATGGTACGTGGTTCCTTAGAGAGAAGATTGTATGATCGTCGTCTAGTACGAATTAAGAAAAGATTCCATTCATTCTTAATTTCGAATGATCGAAGACCACAATAATAGATTTAGGGTAGAGGGAAGGACGAGTAACTCGACAAGGTTGTAGTCACTTGGCTTGGCCGATGGTTAGCTACACTTTGTATATACAACTATCTTGCCATATGGGATACTTCGTGTCTATACGCGTTTGTTTTTCAAAATAGGTGACATAAAACAATAAGAGTTCAAGGGAGATGGGATCGAATTACAAATATGGGTTTCGAAGACGATTCAATAGTTCAAAAGGAAGTTGTCAAGACCGTTGCAGATGAGATCCTAAAGGGCAAGTTTAACTATATCTCAATCCACGCAAAATAATCATACGAAGAGCAAACCAAGTGCACTAGGTTGATCAGACCATAATACACCAGTTCTGATTAGACAATATGTTAGTGGACATGCCCAAATAACATGTCTTGAAAGTCAAGCTCGATAAAAGGATGAGCTTGAAAAACTAGGCTATAATAGCAACATTAGTCAAGATAGTCCAAAATACGCGAGCGAATGATGAAAGAAAATATAAATAGTGAAGTTCCTTAAGGATCTAAGTCTTGTCCGGTATTTGTGCCTATACAGTCATCTACGATCTTCTTGTCTAAGGCTTTGGTCGACTAGATGAGTTAGGGATCTTTAGAATATCCTATTAGTGACATTCAATTATACTACCTTAATGGGTCATAAGAACAATGGGATTGCTAGGTCGTGAGACATTCTACCCAACTTATAAAAGTTAAACTAGTAGTGTGATAGAACGATGGGACAACTCTACCTAGTTTGAGTCATCTTCCTAACTTCTATCAAGCCTGAAAGGAGGATAAGGATTTATGGAGAATGAATAAAGCAAGAGACAAATCAAGATAGTCAAGCGAGAGTTCGAAAATAGAATCGAGTAAGGAGGTCAAGTATGTGGATGAAATACTAGACACTAATCCTATACGCAGGCTTGCTTGATACGATAAAGTAATCAAACAATTTATCGTAGACCGGTATGAGCCACCATAAAAACATGTTACGTCCCAGTCCCAAAATACATAGGACTAGGAACGTAGATATGCCAGCCATATAATAAATATATGTAAGTTGTAAATATAGTATAACCATGGCACACTAATCTCATCTACAAAATAAAGAATAATGATCTCATAAATTAACTATAAATTGTCATTTACAAGTTCGTTGGGCGGGAGACAATCTACTACCCAACAATTTAAAGAAAAGTAAACATAAACAAAGAAATGATTTGGCAAGAGTAGCATGAAGGTTCCAAGAGCAATCATCTTCGAAGGAATAGAAGATCACAGTCTTGGCTAGGATACCTGCAAAAGTCAAGAACACACACATGAAAGAATAACCATCCTTAGAAGGACGTAACAAGATACATGAAGAACAGCCATAAACTGAATAAACTGCTTAATAATAATAAGTCAAATCGGATCATAACATGGTCCAATACTCCACTATTAAATTAGCATACCATCCCCCAACCAAAAAAGGATAAGAGATGGCACCCTAATCTACGATGAAGTATCTTTCCATGCTATGAGTCCAATTAGTATCCGGACCACAACAATGTTCAGTACCTTCTCATCGAAGCAGTGAACCATACCTACAACCAAATAAGGACAAAGTGTGGCAAACTAGTCCACGACAAGTTACTGTTTCAAGCCGCGATCAGGTATAAGTACACAAACCAAAAGTACTTATACCCAACGGATAAGGTAGCATAACCATTCTAAGTGAATACAGCTTCAGAACAAACCTGCAATGCATGGGCTCTCTGGCTAAAATGGGATCAGCATAGTCCCCCTCTTGGGGTAGCAGGGGCCTGAAGCATAACCGTTCCTCGAACGTTAGTGTCCAGCAATAAAATAAAGGATCGTCAATCCGCATCTCCGGCGGAGCGTACGGTCACAAAGGTAAAGTGTATAGTAACCCATACGCTAAGGGATGTCCTCCCTACCCCATGCCTACATGTTGTCTTTACAACACATAACCTTTATTAACCGCTAAGTCAAACTATCATGTAATACTATTAGCGGTTAATCCTATCGCACGGCTTACACGTACTGGTGGCGAGCTAGCTACGCATGTCCGAGTTCAATATGCAACTTGCAACTTCTGAAACAAATGTGTTAAGGCCTATGAGTGCAACACAACTGAAGGTGGTCTCTTAAATCTTGGTTTGATGTGTATAAAATAATAAGTAACGAAAAATAGAGCTAAACGGTATAATTATATCTAATTATGACAATATAGCATAGTTTATTTTGTAGACAATGTAGCACAGTTTATGACAATGTAGCACAGTTTATTACGATAATGTAGCACAGTTTATTTTGCTCAATGGTTGTAGAAGAATCTACTAATATGACTTTTGATGAGGAAAATAGTGCATCGACTATCCCCGACGATGATATTGAACCATCAACTTCCATACCGATGAATACCACCCCTGAAACTAACTCTCTGGAGGGCTTACCGAAGAAGTTCGCATTCAAGCTGTCACACTCAAAAAACTTGGTAATAGGTGAGGTATCACGCGTAGTAAGTACTCGATCATCGTTAAGAGATTCTATTGCTAGCACTGCTTTTATTTCGTAAATTGAGCCTAAAACTGTTTTAGAAGTTTTTAATGATGAATTTTGGATTTTTGCTAGGCAAGAAGAACTTAACCAATTCGAAAGAAGCCAGGTATGGGAACTTGTTCCTAAACTAGCTTGCCATTCGATTATTGGTACTAAATGGGTTTTTCGTAACAAAGTAAATGAAGATGGTTCAGTCACTCGCAACAAAGCTCGTCTACTAGCTCAAGGATACAACCAAGAGGAAGGTATCGACTACGATGAGACATATGCTCCTATTGCAACACTTGAATCCATTCGGATCCTTTGTACCTTTACAAACTTTTAGAATTTTAAACTTTTTCAAATGGATGTTAAAAGTGCTTTTCTGAATGGTTTTATTAAGGAGGAAGTTTTTGTAAAACAACCCCCTGGTTTTGAAAATCATAAATTTTTTGACCATGTTTTCAAGCTTAAGAAAGCGCTATACGGCCTCAAACAAGCCCCCGGAGCTTGGTATGAATGCCTAAGCAATTTCTTACTAGATAAAGGTTTTTTAAAAGGGAAGATTGACACAACCCTTTTTATCAAAAGTTTTCAAGACACCATTCTTTTAGTTCAAATTTATGTTGATGATATCATATTTGGGTCCACTAATAAAAATCTATGCCAAGATGTCGTTAAGTGTATACAGAACGAATTTGAGATGAGCATGATGGAGGAGTTCACCTACTTCCTTGGATTGTAAGTCAAATAAACTTTGCAAGGAACATTCATCAGCCAGTCAAAATACACAAAGGATATGTTGAAGAAGTTTGATCTTGACAACGTCAAACCAATTAGCACTCCCATGGCTACTACGACCAAGCTGGAACCTGATGAAAGTGGCAAACCTGTTAACCAACGTAAGTGTCGAGGTATAATTGATAGTCTACTTTACCTAACTGCAAGTCATCTCGATATCATGTTTAGTGTTTGTTTGTGTGCTCGCTATCATGCTAGTCCTAAGGAATCACACATGTCCGTCATTAAGCGTATCTTTCGATACCTTAAGGGTACTGTTACAGTGGACTTGTGGTATCCTAAATCCACATCCTTTGACCTTATTGGTTATTCGGATGCTGATTTTGCGAGATGTAAAGTCGACCGTAAAAGTACGAGCGACACGTGTCATTTATTAGACAAGGCTCTAGTCTCATGGTTTAGCAAGAAGCAGAATTCTGTCATACTATCCACAACATAAGCTGCATATATCACAGCTGGTCGTTGTTGTGCACAAATTCTGTGGATGAAGCAAACCCTTGCAGACTACAATCTATCTTTTATGCACATTCCTATATTCTGTGATAACACTAGCGCCATCAACCTTATAAAGAACCCTATATGTCACTCACGCACGAAACACATTAAAATTTGACACCACTTTTTGCTTGATCATCAACAAAATGGTACTATAAATTTAGAATTTATTGACACTGATCATCAGCTGGCAGATTTCTTTACTAAACTACTATTCGAAGAGCGATTCAACTTTCTTTGTCGTCAATTAGGAATTTTAGATGAAACGATTATTCATTAAATTGGCCTGCATAAATATCGATTATGTCATGTTTCTTTTTGATGACTCTGCTATGGGTACAAGCCGAAAGGGTCCTTTTGACAACAAGGCATAAAAGCCTAAGCGACACGGTGCACTAGTCTTCGGACTACCGCTAGCTGGGATTCGGCCCCTACAGCTACACCAGGGCAGTTTCATCGTAATGATTTGTGTCATAAATCTTTGTTTATTACATGGTTCAATTTCATTTATAAGCCTAATTTAACTTTTCTAACTTCATTTACTCCATTCAATTTATATTTGCAATTTTCTAACTTGGCCATTTATATTTGAAATCTTTATCACTCCTGTCAATTTTCTCCAACTTGGTAATTTTATGCACTATTTCAGTTTTGGTCCCAGAACCCAGAACTCGTGTCCAACTCTGCCTTACACAGAGTTCGGGCCAAATTCGGTCTGGTCATTCCAGAACTTCCAGTTGCTCCCAGCCATCCATCCTTTTTGATCCTACGGTGCAGGATCAACCCGACCAGCCAAACCCCCTTTAATATATTTGGGTTCTTCCTCTCTCTTCTCTCTATTGCCTCCTCTAAAACCTCTCCTACTTTATCCTCTCCAAACCCTAACTCTAGAATTCTCAATCTAGTATGGTTTTCTTTTCCAAACTCAAGGAGAATAGCTTTTGCATCATTCTCTTCCATATTTTACTAATCTCTTGAGGTATAACTCTCTCTTTTTCTTCATCTCATATTTTAAATTTCTATCATTATCAGTGGCACCTAGGGTGTTCAATAGAGGAAAGAGGGCTAGAACCGAGGGTGCCTCCTCATCGAACCCTCCTCCTCGAGATGATCAACCCATTCATCCACTTTTCAATCCACCACAACCCAATGACCCTAACACATTCGATGATCGAATTTTTGTTTCATTGGAAGCATCAAATGAATGGTTCAATGATTTTCGTTCACGTCCTGTGTGTGCGGGTCATTCTATCAATTTTACTATATTTTCTCGTTATGACTCATTATTTCATGATCTTTGTCTTGATGAGTTAGTTTTTACAACTTCGCTTATAAATTTGAATGCGATCCAAATGTTTTACTGTAATCTTACTTTTGACGACACATGACTCTATTCTTGTATCGTCGGGATCGACATCTCTTTCGATGATTTTGAACTTGCGGAATATCTCAAGATTCCGGAACCCAACTCTTGGGAGAAACTTGTTGATGCACGCAAGTTTCAATTTCCCGATGGATCGTTCCTTGAGAGTTTTAAGGACGATTTGCATACTCCTAACACTCATCCACACAAGTTACTTGCAAAATTCGTTAACCCATATTTCTACGAGCTTCATCGTATCGTCTTCTCTACGATCTTGCCCAAAGCGGGATCGACTGATGAAGTTTCTTATTTTGAGATTTCTGCTTTGTATCATCTTCATTTCCATCTCCCGTTCAACCTTCCATGCACTATTATGGACTGGATGATTAGTGCAAGGAAGAGGCCTCGATCGTTGGTCTATGCTCTCTATTTACTGATGGTCTTTCGTGCATTTCATGTTCCTCTAGATGAGTGCCAGTTCCTTCTAGCCTCTGCCTTTCTATCTAAGGCAAGGCGACTTTAGGCAGCTGTCGAGTCTTCTGCTGAGTCCGAGCATTTCTGGTCTGATGCTTAGGCTGATGCACCTGCTCCTGGGTAACCTGTGCCCGTACCTCCTGCTACTCTCGAGTCTATCCAGGTCATGCTTCACGATCGTTTCATATTGGAGGATGACCGCTGGACCTAGCTCAATTATCATACTACCTTACAGATGAGTGCCATCAGCAACTCCTTGCATGACATCCGTAAACCATGTCTCGGCATCCCACTATGCCCTTTCCTATGGAGCGGGATCCATCTTATGCCGGGTACCATATTGACGACCCTTAGGTCATACGATATCTAGATCCGGATGCAGTTTTCGTGGATCTTCGTCGTTTGGATACTGTTCCATCTGACACTGCTGGACCATCTCGCGTTCCATGATGGATATAGTTCCATACCTGCTGCTGCTGATGATCTTATTTAGTTTTATGCGTTATGGACTTATGATTATATAGTTTGATTTTCTTGTATGAGTATATTTTCAGTTTCTGTGGATCCTTAGATTTTATCTGCAGTTATTATATCATTATTATTGTGTGCTTGCGAGTTAATCTTTTATACAGTCTATTGCCTATTTGTGTTTGATATTCATATTTGATATTCATAATTAATAAATGCCAAAAGGGGGAGATCTATTTTATATTCATATTTCTATCATATTGTGTGATATCTATGTTTTGGAGGAGATTATGTATATCAGGACAAGGCACATTGGTTTACAGAGAAGCTATGTTTATGGGGGAGCTACTATTATAGGGGAGCTACTGTATTCTATGCATGTCTACTCCTTTCAACTTGTGTCCAGGTATGAACATTGAATATACAAATATCATTTTTGTCAATTATCAATATGGGGTAGATTGTTGACCCAAATCATAGTCAACCAAATATTGACAAATTGACAATATGATACTTGTTATAATTCAATATGACACATCAAGACAGAACTCAGTACATGATGGACGTCGTCTCTCCTGCAGCATACTCGTTTCAGAGTCTGTACTATTTTATATTTATTGAGTCTAGCAAAATATAAACTGAGTAATACTGGGTATTCTTGGCTTAACCCTTATCCCCAGAACAAATCCAAAAGATCCACCAAGCCAAAACTAGCCCACATAGGCCCATTGAACTTTCTGTCAGCATGGAGACAAGAGTTCGGGCCGAACTGTGTCCCCTAAATTATAGGATCCTAATTTTTAGGGTCTGCTGTATGCTAGTTGTCCAACAGCCAAAAAATTAAATTTTTGACACAGAATTCTGGCCGAATTTTGCCTATCCCAAATAGTATAAATAGGCCTTGAATTCTCTCATTTTCAATCATCTAATTATCTCTTCTTTTCTTCTTTATAAGCCTCATAAAAGCCTTAAACTTCTCATCTAGTAGCCACAAGCTTCCTAAGCCTAAAAGTGCTCAGTGCTATTCAGTTAGAAGTTTGTACAAGAGTCAAGAAAGTCGCTTGAAAAATTTCAAGCATCACTACAACGATCTTTGTAAGAAGTTGACGTGCTCTTCTGAAGAAAAGGCACGGGGTGTAACTACTATTTCATAAATAGTGGATATAATCCTGAGCTAAAGTTCTCAGGCCTGGACTAGTCCTCCACGAGGGAAACCAGGTTAAAAACGACTGTGTTTGCGTATGCTCTCTTGATCTTTTTATTTCCGTATTTACTACTCTGATTATTTACTGTTGGTGAAGAGTTTAATTTTTATTTGACTATTATTGTTATAAACTCTATTCACCCCTCTAGAGTTGCCTACCTGTTCTTCAACTCTGTTATTCTCTTTTTTTTTCTTCTTTTTATTGTTGTTTTCTTTTTGTTTTACTTTATATATATTAAAATCCATAAATTTTAATAAAATTTAAAAAAATCACAAATATATATATATATATATATATATATATATATATATATATATATATATATATATATATATATATATATATATATATTTTAAACACTTTAATCAATCTCCTGTACAGTTATCCTACTTTCTACCTAATATATATAAATTTTCTTGCCACTAACAATAATAGAAAAAAAATCATTAAAATTAAATCAAGTATTTTAATACTTAATAAAATACTGTAAGTTTAAGGATAAAAATAATAGTATAAATTTCCTACCCTTTTTCAAATATAATACAAATATATATTAATATTATTTTGAATGATTTAGTATGTAAGCTCCTACAACTTATCTATGCATGTATGTAACGTAGCAATCAACTTGTTACCGACATATTAACAACATTTTAAAACTCATGGTCATCTAAATTAAATAAATGCTATAAAATATATTAAGTAAAATTATTAAATTAAAATTAATATTTTAGGTGGTTTACATGTTTATATATATATATATATATATATATATATATA